>WTXK01001012.1:0-12297 GCA_025769895.1 Lactarius psammicola
CTTATCCAATCGTATGCAAAGGACTCACAATTCTGTAAGCTGGTCTCCATATCTTCTCCATTGGCCGGGTGTAAACGTATGATTTTTTAGGGAAGCGGACGGCGTTGAAGAATGTAGGCGGAGGAGTCGCCAAAGATATCGAGGACCTGTCCGCCGCCCTTGTCGAACATCGAAGGGCTTTCTTCGATCAGGCGACCATCACCACGGAGATAACTGCGTTCCAAATTCTGGACGGCGTGGGAATACTTTCAGCCAAGGTGGACGGGATATCTACTCAGCTCAAGTGGGTGTCAAGCGAAGTTTCGGACGCTGGTACGTTGCTCCGACTCGGATGACTTGTGGGGTAACCGATCTAATACTCGTCATAGAACTAGATAGAAAAATCGGAGAAATCCCATATAGGGAAGGTTCACGGTTCACACCCGACAAGGGCTGTCTCGCGGGAACACGCGTGGCCTTCCTGGACTTCATTGTCAATTGGGTGAACGATCCCGCTTCGGAGCGTAGTCTCGTCCTTTTCGGGCAAGCGGGCACGGGAAAGTCATCGATCGCACATGAGATCGCGCGTCGCTTCGAAAAAATGCACCGTCTTACATCATCGTTTATCTTCTTGCGCAAGGAGCAATCCAAACCCTATCACCTCTTCACGACTCTTGCTCGCGATCTCTCCGATCGCTATCCTTCGTTTAAAGCCGCGCTTGGAAGGGCCGTGAAGGACAACTCCTCTCTTAGAGTTGGAACACGCGATTATGCTACCCTGTTTCAATCCCTAATCCTGGGTCCGCTTAAGGACCTGCACATCGTCGGCCCTGTCCTTGTCGTAATCGATGCCCTGGACGAGAGTGGAGACGCAACTGGTAGAACCGGATTACACACATTTCTCGCTAAAAACCTTATCGAACTCCCATCGAACTTCCGTGTGCTCATCACCTCGAGACCAGAGGACGGCATCGTGACTGCGCTCGTTGGGGCGCCATCAGTCAGGATCAAACATATGAATGATTCTGAGCTGACTGCTCAAACACATGACGACATTCTCACCTATCTTCGCGGGGTGCTCCCATCAGACGAGTTCGCAATTTTTGGTGATGCGCTGGCAAAAAGGGCAGAGGGGTTGTTTCAGTGGGCGGCGGTTGCCAGTCAATTCATCTTAGACCCCCCCGGGCGCTTTGGTTTTAACAAGGAAAAGTGTATCAACCATCTTTTGGATCCCGGTACAAACCGCAATGGACAAGACCCGTTGGACGTGTTGTACAAAGAAGTCCTTGAAGGATACTTCACAGACAAAGAAACACGGCTTCTGTTCCGCTCTGTTTTGGGACAGCTCATTACTTCTATCGAACCCCTCAGTATCCGCTCCCTGACCACTTTACGACAACATG
The DNA here is from genome assembly GCA_025769895.1 of Lactarius psammicola. Lineage (NCBI taxonomy): Eukaryota > Fungi > Basidiomycota > Agaricomycetes > Russulales > Russulaceae > Lactarius > Lactarius psammicola. The sequence goes on from WTXK01001012.1 coordinate 1,383, forward strand.
CCTCCGGCGGCGGCGGCGTTGATCGTGGTGCCGTTGTTATTTTACTACGTCGCCTCGGGTCGCTATTGAATAATGTGAATTCGGCTGACGATGGCCTTCCTGTCGTGCCTCTCCATACGTCATTCCGGGATTTCCTCATAAATCAAGAGAAGAGCGGGGATTTTTGTGTTGACCCCCGTGTTGCTCACCGTCAATTGGCGCAATACTGTCTCGGTCTACTGCTGAACGACCTTAAATTTAACATCTGCAAACTCGAATCATCATCCCTTGCCAACAAAGACGTCGACGATCTCGACTCCCGTATTGACAAAAACATTTCACCTGCTCTGTTGTATGCCTGTCGTTTTCTGGGACGATCATTTGGAACATATTGATTTCGAAACGGATCTGTTTGGAAAGCTTCAAGCTTTATTTGAGAAGAAATTCCTATTTTGGCTGGAAGCCCTTAGCTTGACGAGTGAGATGCCGTCTTGCTTCGCCAGCGATCTCGGCTGTGAGTGTTTGGTTGGGCTCGGTTAAGGGGTGAGTATAATTGTTTATTCGATGAGGAAGGCGAACAATTAATGGGGACGATCGCGACAGGTTTCTCAGACAGAGCTGGAAAATATGAGGTCGCTCGTTAACGATGCCTCTGCGTTTGTGCGGTATTTCGGGATAGCCATGGCAAAGAGCGCTCCGCATATCTATGTTTCTGCACTACCATTTGCACCAACCAGTTCTCAGGTCTCTGTACATTACTCCAGCTCATTTCCTCGAATTCTGCACGTGGAACGTGGGCAATTGTCTGATTGGCCATCGTCAGAGATGGTGATCTCAAATGTTAGGGGTGCTATCATTTCCATTGCACTCTCGCCAGATGGCCAGCGCATCGTCTCAGGCTCGCACAATGGATCAATTCATGTGTGGAACGCCACGACGGGGGAGACGGCAGCAGGCCCATTTGCTGGACACACGTCTTCGGTCTGGTCTGTGGGATTCTCGCCAGATGGCCAGCGCATCGTCTCAGGCTCGGTCGAACGAACAATTCGTGTGTGGAACGCCACCACGGGAGAGACGGCAGCAGGCCCATTGCTGGACACACGGATTCGGTCTTGTCTGTGGGATTCTCGCCAGATGGCCAGCGCATCGTCTCAGGCTCTTCCGATCGAACAATTCGTGTGTGGAACGCCACCACGGGAGAGACGGCAGCAGGCCCATTTTCTGGACACACGGATTCGGTCTCGTCTGTGGGATTCTCGCCAGATGGCCAGCGCATCGTCTCAGGCTCGGACGATCGAACAATTCGTGTGTGGAACGCCACCACGGGAGAGACGGCAGCAGGCCCATTTGCTGGACACATCTCTTCGGTCTGGTCTGTGGGATTCTCGCCAGATGGCCAGCGCATCGTCTCAGGCTCGCACGATCGAACAATTCGTGTGTGGAACGCCAACACGGGAGAGACGGCAGCAGGCCCATTTGCTGGACACACGTCTTCGGTCTGGTCTGTGGGATTCTCGCCAGATGGCCAGCGCATCGTCTCAGGCTCGCACGATCGAACAATTCGTGTGTGGAACGCCACCACGGGAGAGACGGCAGCAGGCCCATTTGCTGGACACACGTCTTCGGTCACGTCTGTGGGATTCTTGCCAGATGGCCAGCGCATCGTCTCAGGCTCGCACGATGGATCAATTCGTGTGTGGAACGCCACGACGGGAGAGACGGCAGCAGGCCCATTTGCTGGACACACGGATTCGGTCTGGTCTGTGGGATTCTCGCCAGATGGCCAGCGCATCGTCTCAGGCTCGCACGATCGAACAATTCGTGTGTGGAACGCCACCACGGGAGAGACGGCAGCAGGCCCATTTGCTGGACACACGGATTCGGTCAAGTCTGTGGGATTCTCGCCAAATGGCCAGCGCATCGTCTCAGGCTCGGACGATCGAACAATTCGTGTGTGGAACGCCACGACGGGAGAGACGGCAGCAGGCCCATTTGCTGGACACACGGATTCGGTCAAGTCTGTGGGATTCTCGCCAAATGGCCAGCGCATCGTCTCAGGCTCTTCCGATCGAACAATTCGTGTGTGGAACGCCACGACGGGAGAGACGGCAGCAGGCCCATTTGCTGGACACACGCATTCGGTCTTGTCTGTGGGATTCTCGCCAGATGGCCAGCGCATCGTCTCAGGCTCGCGCGATGGAACAATTCGTGTGTTGAACGCCACGACGGGGGAGACGGCAGCAGGCCCATTTGCTGGACACACGGATTCGGTCTTGTCTGTGGGATTCTCGCCAGATGGCCAGCGCATCGTCTCAGGCTCGGACGATGGAACAATTCGTGTGTGGAATGCCACCACGGGAGAGACAGCAGCAGGCCCATTTGCTGGACACACGCGTTTGGTCTCGTCTGTGGGATTCTCGCCAGATGGCCAGCGCATCGTCTCAGGCTCTTGGGATCGAACAATTCGTGTGTGGAACGCCACCACGGGAGAGACGGCAGCAGGCCCATTTGCTGGACACACGCGTTCGGTCTTGTCTGTGGGATTCTCGCCAGATGGCCAGCGCATCGTCTCAGGCTCGGGCGATGGAGCAATTCGTCTTTGGAATGCCACGACAGCAACTACAAGACACGCCGACTTCACCGATCACTCTATCATCAACGACGAGGGATGGATATGTGGTAGTGAAGGTGAACTCCTAGTCTGGATTCCACCATTACACAGGACAGGTCTTTACCGCCCCAAGTAATATCTGGGTGGCTGACGAGTATGAAACCGTTATTAATTTTTCTACTTTCGTGCACGGACGCAGTTGGACTACTTGTATTAATACCCCGATAGAACCACTACAGTGATCCGTGTTATTTTAGGTGGTCTCGAGTGTGATGTAACTCGCTAGAGAAGCCTTGAGAGAATGGCTCATCTAAGCAGTATCGTTGGACAACTTGATCTTGGTCCTGGTGGTTGGGACTCGTTATATGAAAGTGTACCCATATGGCATTAGCAGGGAGTCGAAAGACAGTGGCCTAGAGTAGTAGAGAGCTGGAGTGAACGACCTTGAAGTACGTGAAGTCTCCGAGGTGAGCAGACAGGCTTGATACCACACGTAGCACCCATACAGGAGCGCAGCGCGGCGTCGCGTATGAGTATAGAATACAAGCTCTAGCCCGAATCGACTATCTACTACCATCTACTACCAAAACAATCTCAACAGGGACCGGGGACCAGGGATCATGTATCGGGGACGAAATGGTAATGCCGACGTGACCAGAAATGAGATAACAGCACTAGTACTCCGCGGTACCAAAACACAGAGCCACCAACAGTAAAAATGCATACTATGACTCCTATCGGATGGCTCTGAATCGGTTCGTCCGTGTTATAATCCTGCCAGCACGGCCTCGCAGATAGTAGCCAGATGCTCATTTTACCTACGCCCGTCACAGTTCTCGCCTGCGAACTTCGTGAACAGTTTGTATCGCGAGTCCGCAACAACGATTTCCAGGCTCGGCACCTATTTACAAAACGTTGCTGACAAACAGACGAGGCAGGATCCTTGGATATTGGAACGTGGGGAAGAAAGGGAAAGAGGCTCGCTCGAGTATGTATGTCCGCGATGAGACGAAGAGGCCATTATATATAGGTAGATGATGAGCTCGGTGCGAATAGTTATTAAATGCCTGCCCAATTCTCGCGCACGGCGGTCAGCAAGACCTTGAAACAACCACCTTATGAGAATCGTAATAGAGACACGACGTATTGGCAGGCGTCTCGGTCCCTAGCACAAATTAGTCAGCAGTTTTACTTACCTGTTCATGCACCGCTGGACACCAGGCCTTGTGACTGGTATAAAAACACCGAAAATGCAAGGGAAATGAAAGGGAAGGCGCACTGAAGAATCTCTGTGGCGACTTGAGCATCTTCCAAGTGATGAAGAATCGGCGGTATCCATTGTCGTGCTCTCCTCGGTTGTGCTAACAACCCGCGTAACGGCAATTCGGGCCTGCGAACCGCCGACACCATGACTAAGCACCACGCGGGACAAAGGACAAGTCGATAATGCGTATAAGTCATGAGGCGTGCCAGTGAGTGGGCCTCAGCTCACTGCCAATGCCGAAGCTGCAGTTGTTGCATGGTGATACAAGCGGGTAGATAGCGCTAGTGTAGTAGTCTAAAATCTTGCTAGACCATTACATTGTCTCAAATCATCCTTTCCGTCGTCATACTTTCTCCGATCCGTCGGTGCGTCTCTTCTCATCAATACCGTTAATGGTCGTATGTCCTTGCTCATCGACCCCCCCTTGCAGTGACTGTTCGTGCCCATCTGATTTTTTCGTCTGATGCATCTGCCCCTACACTTCCCGACGCTGTTGTTTCGCCGGCTGCCATCTCTTGATCTGCTTTCGCATGCGCGCCACCTTGAATAGTGGTCCGCTTCAACGAATATGCCTTGATGAACAGTACTTTGTCATCGTGATTGCACGTCAGCACACTTTCAAATAAATATAGTGTATTCCGGCTACTCACCCATGATGAATCCTATGCCGACAACAGGGGTATTGAAAACCCATATCGCGCTGATCGACTGCGAATAAGCGTGGATGATCTGCCCTCTTTCGGGTTCCTATAACAATGCGGCGCTGAGCCAAAAGAAACAAGAACCAGTAATCATCAAAGAATATTTACCGGCAGGCGTTGCAGCGTCCGGACACTCTCGGAGAGCGCCGCGGGAGAAGTGTCGAACCCGCTGAGATCGGGAATTCTATTGATCTTCCTCTTGAGGATGCTTGTATAGATCGCCTGTCCAATGGAAACCCCAACAGTGCCACCCATAGTCCTAAATTACAAACTCGGCAACGGATGGAAAGACGCGCACAAAGTCCGCGTACCTGAGAAAGCCAAAAGCTCCCGTGGACGTGGCCATGTCCTTGAGGGGCATGGCGGCTTGCAGAGCGATAAGCGGTGTCTGGAAGCAAATGAGTGACTTTGAAACGCGCAAGCTTGTCGCCATACCTGGAATAGACACCCAATGCCAGCGGCAGCGACCATGGGATAAAGCACCTTCTGCGCCCTTCGCCAGAGAAGATCAGTCGGGTAGATAGTAGGGAATCATGTCCTTACGTGTTGGAATGATCGTCTAGCGTGATCATCAAACCCCACCCGAGAATCATAAGTGCCCAAGCGGCCCAAATTATGCCACGATATGTTCCCAAGCGAGTAACAGTAATACCCGCGACGGCGGATATTAGAGCAGCACCGAGGGAAAACGGAATCATCCTGAAGAGCGTGTCAGGTGGCAATGAACGCACAGCCAGACCTTCAGGTTCTCACCTGATACCAGCACCGGTTGCAGACGACCCAAGGACTTGGTAATAAAGAGGAAGGTAATAAGCGCCTGGTAGAATAGGACTATCAGCAATGGGATTCGGGACGATTTAAATGGAGTTTACCAGCAAAGAATGTGACAGCGTGCAAAAAGCATGTAATCAAAATGATTCCCGTAGTTCGTGTCTGTGCTACGGCATCAGCAAATGGCAGTCCCCTGCCAAAACGGCACGAACTAACCTTAAACAACCGAGGGGGAACGATGGGAGACCGGGTAGTCAAAATCTCGTTAATTGTCGCGAGGATCAATAGCACGGATCCAACACAGAGGAGTGTGATCGTTTCGGCCGATGACCCTTTAACACGAATCAGCTAGGATACAGAGTGTCACAAACCGAACGCACAACTGGTTCCACCGCTATTTAAACCAATAAGGACACAGACGACGCCAGACATGAGTAAGGCCAGGCCAAGGAAATCGAATTGGCTCAAGTGTTGTCGCAGTGACATTCCTTGATGTGGGTTCAGGTTGAGGAAAAAGAATAGTATGGCACCAGCGATGCCTCCAGTGGGTCTACGACATCGATGAGAAATAAGGTAAAAGCGGAAGACGGTTCACACGCACAAATTAATCCAAAAACACCTGGGAGAGATGAATATGACTTAGATGTCAGCATATACGAGTATAGATGCCTTCTCACCATCTCCACGACACATGGTCAGTGAAAACACCCCCAAGGAGAGGCCCAACCACGCTTAGGATGGAAAAGTGTCAGGAACCCCGGGAAGATCCGAATTGCGAACCATTTACCTTGCAATGCCCCACGTCGCGCCGAGCAAGCCTGCATATTTACCACGACTTTTGGAAGTGAGTATGTTAATGGACGTAATACAAGAGGGAGAGAATTGAACCTACTCTTGCAGAGAAACGATGTCAGAGATAGTAATCTGAACGAGCTGAATGATGCCGCCCCCACCGATTCCTTGGATAGCGCGGCATATGATTAACCAGGTCAGGCTTTGTGCAGCGCCACAGAGGGCAGAAGCAAACTATTGACCTGGTGTTGGCGGAAGGAAGGATGGAGTTGTCGGCGACTCACGAGGAATATCAAAATGACAGAGTAAAGAACAGGTTTTCTCCCAATAAGGTCAGACAGCTTTCCGTATAAAGGGGAGAGCGCGCTAGCGGCAAGCAGGTACGCGCTAACAGGGGTGGGTAACGGAATTGATAACAGAAAGTGCATGACGTAGATACCTGCCAACCCAACTGTAATTTTTGCCCTCACCAAGATGTTCGACGATAGTGGGTAGTGCGGTAGCAACAATGGTCTATCGGAGGTGATTCGTCGGCGATGATGGGATCTTGACAAAGGAATAGATACCTGATCCAAAGCGGCCAAAAAAGTGCAGGCCATGAGACCAGCAAAGACTATCCAGAGACGATTGTACGGGAGAACATGCTGTTCGGCCGCTTTCCAGGAGGCGCCAGCTTCTGATTTCTCTTGGGTTGGCAGCAGGTTGTTGTCGTGGGAAGGTGGTGTGGTCGTAGGGCTGATGTGTTGAGAGGAAACCGACATCAATATAGCAGTAGACTGGCGAGAAGGACGGGAAGTGAGTCAGACGTGGGAGCTGTTCAACAGCTGGCGAGAAGAGTCAGAAGAGGGTGCATTCGTGGGACATTATATTTAACGGTTCTGTACTGATTGCAGCTGGCGACTTTGGTGAGCATTGGGATGCGTGAGTTCCTGGGCGGCGCTACGCCGGCATACTCGGCACGGCATCATCGATTACCCGTCGGCATTACGTGTTTATACTGTGGTCCTGCAGATGCAGATCGTACTTGTACTCGGATCGACTTTCGCTTTATTTGCTCGATCAGGGTCCCCAGTGCCACTAGCCATAGAGCAGAGACACAAGAAAGGACAGTCATCGGTGGACCCACACACACACACACACATCTCTCTTCCTATGTACGCCTTGGCGCGTGCCACGTATTTGGATCTTGTCTAATATGCGGCTCCGAAGAGTCAAGAAAATTGTTGAGACCGAAAATAGAACCCGTATCTCGGTGATCCTCATTGTACTTCATATCGTGAGCGCCAGCGGGGAGTCAAGGCGCTTGTGTCACCACATGATTCTAGCGGCGTGTCACATGTCTGCGATTGCCATGTCAATTTGTAAGAGTGCGAACGTTCATGGAGAGGTTCTCCTGGTGGGCCGACTGGCGGAATAAGGTTCTCCGCCGCCGGAGCTCTATGCTGGTTTTAACTACGCCGTCATGTGACTATCTGTGTGGGAAACTTTGTCACCGCGGTGTCAAAGTGGAGCGTTGGAGATTAGATTCCCTTAGATTAGATCAGCTTAGTAACCAATTTCCACGAGTCAGAGTAATCCGTGGCAAAGCCCTTCGACAACTTTTGTACCCCTTCTACCTCACCTTTCTCTTTCTCTTCGCAATGGCCACCACTGAGATCCCCACTTTCAAGCTTGTGCTCGGTAAGCCATATCGCCGTGTCTGATCTCTTCGCCAACTGAGCCATTCACAATATGTCCTACTTCCCTCGTGCGATCGATCCGTGATCCTACGTCCTTGTTTTCCTCACCACTCCCGCACTATCTTCCTTTCTGACGCGTAGTTGGTGACGGAGGAACGGGAAAAACCACTTTTGTCAAGGTGAGCGTTGGCTTCATCACCCTGCGCCCTTCCCTTAACCAACTTCTATCTTTTTAGCGCCACCTGACTGGTGAATTTGAGAAAAAATATATTGGTATGTTCCCTATTGTGTGTTTTACCGCGATCCTCTTGTCTTGCCCTATTTTTTTTTTGGTTTCACTTCTGCTCATGCGGGCCGCCCCAATTACACAGCCACCCTTGGAGTTGAGGTCCACCCTCTGTCCTTCTCCACCAACTATGGCACAATCGTCTTTAATGTCTGGGATACTGCTGGGCAAGAAAAGTTCGGTGGCCTCCGCGATGGTTATTATATCCAGGGCCAATGTGGCATTATCATGTTTGACGTCACGGCCCGCATCACTTACAAGAACGTCCCCAATTGGCACCGCGATCTCGAGCGTGTGTGCGAGAACATCCCCATTGTGTTGTGCGGAAACAAGGTTGACGTTAAAGTGCGTCTTGCCGCTTTTGCCAACATCTCTGATATCATGCCTTGGTCTGACTTTCCTTTCCTGGATTCTAGGAGCGGAAAGTCAAGACCTCTACTGTGACTTTCCACCGGAAGAAAAGTATTCAATACTTTGAAATCTCTGCCAAGTCCAACTACAATTTCGAGAAGCCTTTCCTGTGGCTTGCCCGTAAATTGGTCGGGTAAGTTGGCCGTCTCGATACTTTCTTGCTATCAAGTCATTTATCGGCGTTCCAGCAACCCGGCTCTTGAGTTTGTCGCTGCTCCTGCACTTGCACCCGCTGAGGTTCAAGTTGATTCCGCCCTGATGGAGCAGTACAACCGGGAGTTGGCGCAGGTACGATCATCGTTTCACCCTTGCTGCAACCATATCTGACGACATCTATTTCAGGCTGAGGCTGTTCCCCTGCCAGAAGAGGACGACGACCTGTAATTCCCTTGTTACGTGCACTACTCTTATCTCGATCAACGACATGGCTTGTTCTATACAACAATTTCTCATCCTTCTCTTTCTGCCTCTCGTCCATCGTACAGATTCTATGCATTCGAAGCGGTGAGCCTAATGTGCATGCGTAGTTGTCGTCTTGTGCGTGCGGTTATGGCGTAGTACAGTTAGACGTATGAAGTAGGCTTTCGTACGTACGTTACACTTACAATGTAGTCTGCTTTGCCTGTCGCTCGAAAACACGGATACCCGGTCCGGAATGAACTCTACCTGTCTTGCCTGTGACCGCATTCATGGCGGCGGCAGCAGCAACACCACCATTGACTCAAACCACACACGCGGCGGGAACTTCTCTGCTTGGCTCCATCACTGCTGACAAGTGCGTCTGCTCCACGCTGCAATGACTTGGTCTCGCTCACCACCCTGCCAAGCATAGCCCTTACTTCCAAGCCGGCTTTGGCTTGATGGTGAGCAATTGTCCTGACAGAACCAACGTACGCACTGACTGTTGAAAACACAGGGCGTCGGAGTTGGCATCACCGTGCTCCGCCGGGCCACGGTGCTTGCGTCCGTCGCCCTCCGCCGACGCCTGCTCGTCACGCTCGAGATCAACAACAAGGACCGCTCGTACGCGTGGTTCCTCGCCTGGCTCGCACACCACCAACGCACCGCCCGTCGGCCCGCCTGGGCCCACTCGCACCAACTCAGCGTCGAGACCGCCTACGCGCAGCGCAGCAACGGCAGCGCCGACGTGTGCTTCAGCCTCGTCGCAGGGCCCGGCGTACACTGGCTCAAGTACCGCGGCGCATGGATGCAGGTACGTCCCACTCTTCCGTTCCGTTCCGTTCCTTTACTTATCGCTATGGCGCAGGTGAAACGCGAGCGCGAGACGCGCGCGATGCAGATGGCGTCCGGCACGCCGTGGGAGACGGTCACGCTGACGACGCTCTCGCGCGACCGCACACTATTTGCTCCGCTGCTTGCGGAGGCGCGTGATGCTGCGTTGCGCGGGCAGGAGGGGCGGCTCGTCGTGCATACCGCGTGGGGCGCTGACTGGCGCCCGTTCGGGCTGCCCCGTGGTCGGCGCCCGCTGCGCAGCGTCGTGCTCGCGCGAGGCGTCGCGGAGCGCATCGCCGATGACGTGCGCGCGTTCCTCGCGCGCCGCGAGTGGTATGCGGACCGAGGTGCGTCCGCCCACTCTTTTGACTCGGAGCGAGAATTGACGAAAATGTGGGTTGGTGGTTAAAGGGATTCCGTACCGCAGAGGGTATCTGCTGCATGGACCGCCTGGATCTGGAAAGTCGTCTTTCATTCAGGCACTCGCGGGCTCGTTGTCGTATGATATTTGCCTGCTGAATCTCTCTGAGCGTGGCTTGACCGACGATAAGCTCAATCACCTGATGGCAAATGCGCCAGAAAGGAGCTTTATTCTCATAGAAGATGTGGACGCGGCGTTTAATAAACGCGTGCAAACGAGCGAGGATGGGTGAGCAAGGCGCTAGTGATTTTGCCTATACACACACTCCCGGGATCGCAGCTGATGGAGATATATAGGTACCAATCTTCGGTGACCTTCTCGGGGTTCTTGAATGCTCTGGATGGCGTCGCCTCTGGTGAAGAGCGTATCATATTTCTCACAACCAATCACCTAGAGAGACTTGACCCAGCACTCATCCGGCCTGGTCGCGTCGACTTGGCCGCTCTCATCGACGAATGCCGATCCAGAAGCAAGCCAAAACGCTTTTCACGAACTTTTATGGCACCGAACAGGCGGAAGGCGGTGCTTCTGCCGAAGTGGAGCAACTTGGCAGGCAACTGCAGGAGATCGTGAGCGATGGGATATTGGCCAACCGGCGGATTAGCATGGCGGCACTGCAGGGCACGTTCATCAGGCACGACGCAAAAGATGCCGTAGCATCAACGAGAGAACTTTTGGCTGCGCAACAATAGAGGGGGGAGATCCGTTGTTGCACCGGCTGAGCAAAATACAGTAGAATGGCTCATAATGCAATGGTTGGAAAGTCA
>WTXK01001013.1:0-12238 GCA_025769895.1 Lactarius psammicola
TCCTTGATGCGAACGTTGTTGTAGCCCCAACGAATGTCGAGCTTTGTGTAGATGTCCGCATTGCTCAGGTCCGTGATGAGATCGGTAATAAGTGGGAGGGGGTACTGGTTTCGTACCGTTATGTCATTCAGTTTCCGGTAATCTTGCATGGGTCGAAGCTTGCCATCCTTCTTCTTGACGAAGAAGAAGGGAGATGCGTACAGCGATTTAGAGGGTCTTATGTACCCCTTTTTTTGTTCCTCAGTGATGAATGTTTGAAGTGCTTCGTCTTCCTGCCGCGTAAGAGGATACACCTTGCAATCCAAAGCCGCTGGTGCATCTGGTTTCAGGTCAATGGCATGATCCCAGGCCCTCTTCGGGGGAAATCGTCGTGATTCTTCTTCGCTAAAGAGTGCTGCGTATTGGGTGTACTGTGGTGGTAGTGCCACAGCTTTTGTGTACTGCTTCGCATTGATGGCAAGTTCCGTTGCCGTTGTGCGGACGGTGCATTGCTCCTCAAGTTGTTGAATGATCGCATCCTTCTCCTGAACGGGGAGCGGTTCTGCAATAGTAGCACCGATAACTGGTTGACGTATCATCTGAGGATTTACAGACCGGAGTACCACGGGTAACATGTCTTCGTGGATGGTGGCATACTGCCATGTGAATCTTGGTTCGAATGTGGCCAGCCACGGTGTAACGCCACCACAGGGGCGTTAAGTACGACGTGTACTTCGAAGTCAACTGTCAAGGGTTCTGGTAGAGCGAGTCGGTTAGGACTCAGTTCGGTGATGAATAAGAGTCGTTCTAGCTTCGAGAGCTTATCGACCTTAGTCAGAGTAGACGATGCTCAGGCATGAAGGCGAGCGAAGGACTTAAGCACAAAGGCAAGTCGAAGATGGTTTCGTGAGTACTGATGTGGTATTTACACAAGAAGTCAGAACTGCTGTACAAGCCAGTCCAACTACAGCCTATATACTAGTACAAGCCCAAAGAGACAACAACAGGGCCACATAGCTAGGTAAACAGATGGCGCTATGAGGAACACATGAGCGCGACAGGTATCGTATGGCGTCAGAGATAAGACAAGGGTCTGGGTCAACTATCAGTGACACACGGTGGTCAGAGGACCAAGTGGCAGCCAATACATGGCGTATAGTATGCAGTCATGGGTCATCGCAGAACGTATCATAGAAAGCAACAATCAATGTATAGTAAAGGCGCAATGCCTATCAGTTAAGAAGGGGATCACAAGGGACGTCAGGTGTGAAAGGAAGTCAAGGGTAAAGAAGCGAGGCTGTCCATGAAGGCAGTCATGTGAGGGGTCTGGGTGTAGGGTGACATCGAGGGGAACAATGACAAAGAAAACAAAGATAAAGCTGTCCATGACGTACGAAGCGTGCGGGAGTCGAGACCAGTCGTGTGAAGCAGGGGAAAGAGTCGCAAAGATAGGAATCCATGGATAGAGGGATGCATGGCGTCAACTTCAGGGAAAATGGTAAGAAGTCCCCTTAGCAGTGCGTCATAAGGCAAGAAATCGTAACACACGGGTATCCTAGTACCACGTCTTCGTTTCCAATATCCGTGATGAGGAATCTCATTTCCTTGTGGATTCCTTTAGTGCGTACGTCGAGGTCCACGTAATGAGTGATGGACCCCCCTTTGTTTTCCGTATTATTGATATTCCATATTTTTCGCAGCTTTTCCAGGGGAACCAGTCCCAGCCCCATTCTTTTTGCGAACTTGTGGTTCATGAAGCAGTCGGTGGCTCCACTGTCCACCAGTGCTTGTACGTCGGCCATAGCATGATGTGTGCGAGTCGAAATCGGGATATGCATAGATCGAAAACGCGTAGTTACTATTACAACATCACGAGAATGTATTGCCCTCACCCAGGCCGCCGGGTTTAGGCGTTTGAAAAATCCTCCCGCTCCCAAATTCCTTTCATCACCAGTTCTTGGGTCTCGTTGCTCTTGTTAGCAATCGTCTGGAGTACTTGCGCCGCTTCTTGTTGTGGTGATAAGTTTGTGGCAGCGCGGGCTTGTACTGGTGGTGGTTGACTTTGTCGTGGTTTCCGTGGCTGTGTACAATCGCGACTGAAATGTCCGTATCGCTGGCAATTGTAACATTGTACTCCCCTGGTGTCACGGGGTTGTCCCCCTTGTCGTTGGACGTATCCTCCTCTAGGTGCGTACCGCCCCCTTGATCCTTGAGTATATGGTCGGAAATTTGGGTCGTTGGGACTCATGTCTTCAGAGCCTGCGACTGCCGCGATACTGTTGTCGACTTCTCCTCCTCTTGCTCTAGCCTGCGCGGATGTATCCATTGCGTCGGGGTGCATGAGATGCGGGGGTGGAAAGTACCCTCCTCGGTTTCCGGGGCGATTTCGATACTTCTCCAGGTTTCTCTTCCCTTCGTTAAAGTGATTTTGAAGATGGATGTACTGTTCTTGCCTCTTGAGGAGAGCCGCTTTCCATCCTTCATAGCTCTGCAGGTTGTCGAGCGTGTAACACTGCTCGTATAGTTTGCGCGGGAGCCCTTGGTGAATACGTTGATCACCATTGGCGAGTCTGCTTGATAGCCAGCGCGCCGCACTAATTCTTCGAACTTTGACACGTACTTGTCAACATCTCCTCCTTCCATACGTATCCCATCTTGTAATGTCGTCCGTGCTTGCTCTTGCTCCAATGTATTCGTAAATCGCCTTTTGAAGCTGCGATATACAGCTTCCCATATCCGTTCGTCGTTTTCCGGTATTCCGTTTGCGATTTGCAGCGTTAGCCATCTGGTGTGGGTAGTGATCCATTTGTTCAGGTCATCTCCCTCTAGGAAAGTGAGGAAGAGAATGGCGCGCGAGTAGGCTTCTCGCATTGTTTGCGTATGGCGATTCATGCCTCTGTACAATTCCCACTTGGTGAGGAACGTTTCAGTAGCTTTTCTGTCCCCACGAAATATAGGAGGTGGCTGCCCTTGTAGTTTGTTATAGTCCCCTCTTGCATCGGGGTTCGCCCCTGGTGGGCCTCCGCCTCCCCCGCCCCCACCTCCGCCTCCTGGTGGTGGTGGTCCCCCTGTGGGTGGTCGTCGGGGTGGTATTCCTCCGGGGGTAGCGTCCGGGAGGTCCTCCTCCTCGTGGGATATTGGCGGGTATTCCTTCACCTTCTACGTGTTGCCTTGCCAGATAGCTCCATACTCGGCTCTGTTCTCTGTCGGAGGGTGGATTGGGTTGATCTGGCCCATACATTCGTTGGTTCGCAAGCTCGTCGAGTGTTACATGGTGACCCGTATTTGGGTCAATAACTCGTTCTTCTGGTTGTAGTGGCGTAGGTGCCCTTTCTTCTTCGCGTTCGTTTTGTAGTCTTCACTCAGCCAGTGTGTCGGCGAGCCTATTCTCTTCTTCAGTGTAGGTGCGTGTTTCTGTAGCCATAACTGCGGGCGACCTGATGTTGATTTGTTCCGCTTGGGCAGCTAAAGAATTGATACGTATCTCGTCAAATCGTCGACGCTGTTGCTCTTCTTCTGCGTCTGGATGGTCTCCTGCTTCGTCCTCCGTAGTGGTTGATTCTGTGCTACCTTCGGATGGCGCCGGTGCACTATCGTCTTCTGCGCCGTCAATTGGGCCCCACTGGTCTTGGTGTACCACTTCGCTTCGCAAGATGTTGCAATCGTATTCGTTTCCTGTGGGTCGGAGTACGTCCCACCGTCTTCTGCGAGGGCTCCAAGCAACCTCTGTCCAACACGTATGTTCGAAATTAAACTCAACTGGGTAGACCCTTGATGGTCTCGTGGGTATGTCTACCCAATATCCGGTGACTTCGTTGACTGTTCCCCACCACGCGTTTCTCAGGTATCGGGTGGGAACGTTTTGATCTCCTCTTCGTTCGATGGAGTATTGTGCAAATACCCAACTATCGGCAGTTGTTTCGGTCGCCACGATGGGAGCTTGGTCTTAATGTTATGTGTCTATCGGCACGTGGCTCGACTTGAGCGACAAGAGAGGCGACACAACTGATTGACGACTTAGCGATATGACAGCCCTTGTGGCACGTGATCGTGGGAGTATAACAGCAAGCCTTATTCGTAAGGCAATACTGACTCAAGGAAGGTAACAATGAGGCAGACTCCTATCAAGAGGAGCGCAAGACTAAGACCGATGGAGAAAGACAAGAGAAGAGAAGGCAGAATAGATTCAAGAAGACCAAGCTGCGGACTACGGCGCAGCTTGGCTAACCTTATATACATATACACGAGGGCTTTGAAGCGCCTCTTGAAAGGTAGGTAACCAATCACGTATAGTATAGTTATCGTAAGTGTCCGTCCGAGTCATACAATAGAAGCCAATCACATCCTCGTCGCTTATCGTACAGTACTGGGTTATCGGTGCCGTTATCTATGAGTCACATACCGTTATCACCTGCCGTTGGTCCGGGGATACAAGCTACCCGGGATCCTGTATCGTAACAATCTTGAGGGTATTGCACATAGATCGTTGCAATCTCCTTCTGTTGCAAGATCATCTGCACAATATTTCAGATGGTAATGGTATGGATAACTTACCATCTCCGCAGTAATACCACTGATGAACCAGCTATTGTCCCCTCCAGGATTCTCCGCCAGGTATTGGATCGCCGTAGTAAGGCGCACAGCAATAGCGAAAAGGAGCATCTCTGGTTTGGTCAAGCCAGAGGACTGAGACTTCTTAGAGGCCATAGGGAGCAAAATCAGTGTATGATGGGAGTAGATAGTGTCGGACGACACCCCCAGCCAGAGTTATTCCCCCAAACACATATGCGTGCCATCCATCTGACAGACCGCTGATCCAAGTGATCCGAGGTCGTCCGTGGTCGTCCACGGTGGACCACTGTGGACCACAGTGGTCCGAGCCCTGTGTGATCCCATCAGATATCAAAGAAGGTCCATACATGACATTTCTCCCACAGATCTGTGTCAGGTCAGATTCAAATCGGACCTGACAGATGGCATATGTGTGGGGAAACTTGGTCCAATGATGCACAGGGTGCTCCGAGTATTCTCCAAATAGGGCAATTCGCTCACATACACACATATGGTAGGTGATCAATAGTCTCATATCACCTTTCCTCCTTCCTGCCGTTATCTCCACACATTATGCCCCCCAAGAAGCGTGGATCTCGTGGGAAGGTGCGCAGTATTATCATCCAATTCTGTGCAATTAATATATTACCACACCCTAAGTTCTCTAGGACGCACATGGCCCTAAATCCGCGCAGAGTCCATTCCTCCGACGAAGGGGAGGAGTCCTCCACTGCCCCTGCTGCCCCCACCACACCAGCAATCTTCGACTTGCTGCCAGAAATAATGGTGGACAGCTCCCAGCTGTCATTGCGTCCGCCATCTCTGCCAGACGTCGGACGATCTCCACAGGTGTGTCCACACATTCTCTATTTAATCTGCTGCACACCATCCATCTGACCATCCATCCACTATTCTAGGGTGCTACTGGTACTCCCTCTGCTCCAGCGCTTTATGACCTGCTCCCTGATGGGATGGTGGAGGGCTCTCAGCCACAGCCATCCCCTCCTCCCACTGTAAAAGCAAAGGTATGTCGATTATATTCCTGTGGACCACCTATTCATCAGCTGCAGAGTGCTGGTGGTGTCAACACCTCCACCTGTCTTTATGACATGCTCCCCTTTACGATGGAGGATGATTCTCCACCTCCATCGCCCATCGCACAGTCTTCTTTGGTAAGCGCAGTTTGATCTAATAATAATATGCTTATTCATTCATATTAGGCCACTACAGCAAAAGGAGTGACCTCCTTGGCTGCCAGCTTCAAGGACATCACCTTCTTCACTGGTCCGCTCAGTGACCCTGAAAGCGAGGAGGGGGCTGTAAGG
Source organism: Lactarius psammicola (assembly GCA_025769895.1). Taxonomy (NCBI): domain Eukaryota; kingdom Fungi; phylum Basidiomycota; class Agaricomycetes; order Russulales; family Russulaceae; genus Lactarius; species Lactarius psammicola. The sequence continues at coordinate 5,856 of WTXK01001013.1, forward strand.
TCTGAGGTATGTATTTTATTATCACCCCTTCCTTCCCTTGTGGTACTAATACTTATATATCTATGAGCTCCTGGACATGCAGGCGGATGATTCCCCCTCAGAGCAGGGTCTCTTTGCGGAGGGCATGGACGATGTGGATGATGATAATGAGGTGCTGCCTGCCTCATCGGAGAATGCGGACGACGATGGGGATGATGACAAGGTCAGTGATATGAAAAGGCTTAAGCGCAAGCTCGATCTTCTCCGCATCGAGCTCCTACGTGTTGCCCAACACTGTGAAGTACTTAGTGAGGAGGTGGGGCATATTATAAGGAAGGCGGACAATATGTAGCACATATCTGTCATTTGTACAATGTAAATCGATTTGGTCCGCTTTTCTGAGATATTCCACTAAGGCGTCTGCCACTATCACGTGTTTCACCCTCATATGTGCATATGTTGTTTCATCATCCTCCATCTTATCAAACAGTTTAGAATCTGACACAAATAAATTGCTGAAGAAGGAACACTAGATGTATCACATATGAGCAGGTGGAGCAGATTACCATTGTCATGTTTCACCATTTGCTCTGTAATTCTAGACATGTTTTAGTCTAACTACTGCTTTTACCTCCGAGATGTTAGAGCACAAACAATCAAATATTCTGAATTGCAATATGTTAACGCAGAGTCATATAAATTCACTGTCATATTTGCCCAACTCCTCATACCAATACACTCTAGGCCAATTATATAGTGAAGACATCCACTCTCATCCACCTTCATCCGATCTCATTGACACTCATCTATTTTAATCTACTCTCTCCCACTCTTGCAAGCACTTACCCACTACAGTTCACCACTGTCCACTATAGACCACACCTACCCATCCTTGTCAACACCCACCCACTCTCATCCACCCTTGTCCCACACTCAAACACCCTCATCCACCCTTCTCCACACACCTCCACTATAATCACTGTTGTCCACGCTTATCTACACTCATCCGCCTCACTGACACTCGTCCACCTTTACCAACACTCATCCAATCTAAATATGCAGTCTGATATTGGATCACAATCTCTGTCTGGAGGATCACAGCTATCATCCACAGCTCCTGCCACAGCTCCTGCCCATCCTATTGATGATGTCTTTGAGATTACCCAGGAGGATGCCAGTATTCTAGAGGAATACATCGAGGAGTTCAAGGAAGGTGATGCAGACACACATTCTAGGATCATTGCAAATGTAGTGGTGGAGCTATATGCACTCCGAGATGGTACAGTATCTTTCAATAAGAAGGATGCTGACAGGGTAAATTTCCTCATATCAAATGAAGGAGCACTGAAGCTGATGGTCCATAACAGAGGGTTAGAAAATGGTTTTACAACCGCTATTCTCCACCTGAACGGCAATACATTAAATTCACCTGCAAATGGTCCACAAGAAATACCTTTTACCACCTACATCGAGATGAAGTCATGCTGGAAGCGGAGCAAATGTCTGGTGCTCGTCCTGGATCACAGGCTTTCCTAGGCTTACTTCAGGATGCAACAACTAAGATATGGTCAACATTATCTGCGGAGGACCAGCAGAGATATTCCAATCTAGCAACTAGGTGGTCGGATGATGCCCCCCCTCCCCATATTCAAGCTAGGTACTTATGTCAAATCCAGGTTCACTTCTCCGACACTCCTATTAATGCTGCTATCAACAGAATGGCTAGTTCCATGAGTGGGAAAATCATCCGAGACTTTCAAGCCCAGTTATTCAAAACTTGTGGTATTCGATGTGTAGTTCTGACTGCACATGAGCATGAAAATGGGAGCATCATTACTGGGATGTAGGTCCTTCAGGAATACACATTGTCAGATGGTTGATGGCTTGCATGCACAGTGATGAAGCAAACAATTTACTGGATGATGGGACTCGCTTTCTTAAGTATTGCCCTAACTGGAAAGATGCTCCACTTTTCAGAGAATGGCAGAAATATGCTAAGATGTGTTTCAGAGGAGGTTGGCACTTTCTCTTAAATCCTATAGATTATGGTGCACTCATCCCACTTCTAGGTGATGTCCACACTACTCAGAAGGGCCGCCCCAAAACAGTCAAACCTCCGATTTCCATTCATATCAAATCCAATGGGTGCCCCGATATTCCAGCCATCACCGATGCAGATGGGTATAATGCCAAGGTGGTGCAGGCTGTGCTCCGAGATTATATTACTACCCACATCTGTGAGTTGTCTGTTAATTATTTCAGCTGTGTGTGCTACAGTTGCATTAGGGTATGTCTCTGGGAAGAAAAAGGCAACCATTCCATGGGCAAAGCTGTCTCAGGACCCATCTTCTTGGATAAAGCCAGAATGTGTTCCAGATGGCTTTCAGTGGGCAGACCCATCCAAGCTCCGCATTGGCGATGTGTTTGACCTCCTAAATCACTGGAGGCAAAGAAAGCAAGATCGCCTTGAACCACTGATCTGGGTATCATCATGCCCTCTCCTCAAAGATGTGGAGCAGCCATCCAAGCACCGCCAAGCTCCGAAACAGCGACAAGGTCATGATACTGATGTGGGGGGTTCTAACCACTCCTCCGACTCAGAGAGTAGTTCTACATCCAGCTCCGATGACCCCTCCAGCTCCGATGCCAATCACAGTGCTCTGCCCAATTCTGATGACAATTCCACAGAGGATGAAGAATCAGAAAACTTTAATCTTGAGGTTTCTCCCCCTCATTCATTGTCTTCTCCTCAGGCCTCAGGTATGATTATCCTATCTTTGGCATACATGAAATGGTGTTTAATACTCTATATAGGATCATTTCAGGGTGGCAGGAGATACACATCCATGCCCAGTAGTCCTACAGATACTCAACACAGATCCACTCCAGGTGAGTTACATCTTTACTTAAGTTATCTTACATGATAGATGTGTACTAACTGTTTTCAAGAAATGGAGCGGACATCAAGTCCTGACCACATACTAGAGGAGAGGCAGGAGGGGCAGGGACATGACAGGGACTATGATAGTGGTCCTGATGACTCTGGCACATTCCAATCAAGTCCACAAGGCTCCTCCGATGAGTCGGACCATGGCAAGCGGCGAGTGAAAATAACTGAGAGAGCAAAGTAAGTATATTATCCTTAGAAGTGAACTGGCTGTCTGATCAATATGCCAGATATATGGACACTGGTAGAGGTGTCAGAGGAATTAATACCCACTTCTTACAAAGGTAGAAATATGCCCATTGTATTTGCCCACATACCCAGTGTGATATGAAGTATCAATTGTACCCACTTCACTGTCATTCATTTAAGCTATCCAATATCTCCACATACCTCTGACCTTATCTAATATCCTTCAATGTCCTCCTCCTCCACTTGATATTCTTTTCCTCTAAGGATCACTCACTCTCCTTCATCCTTTCTCCAACTTACTAATACCAATCTGACCTCTTTAGAGGTATTGACTCTTGCCCTTCCAAAACCTGATCACCCTGGTCCATCCATCTTAGTGTAATCTGTCTGTCCTTTTCTCATATATGGATGCCCCCTGGTATAGATAGTGGTGTGCAAATGATTGCTCCGATATGGAGGAGAGAATACCTACTCACCAGAGTGCAGAGATGCACCCTGGTCCGATGCCTATTTATAAGTGGACATCTACTCTCCTAAGTGTAGGGATTTCCCCTTGTCTGGTCAGTAGTGTGCAAGCTGTTAGACCAGGATGGAGGAGTAGATATATACTTACCAGACTGCAGAAATCCACACTGGTCCTACTAGTGGTATGTATGTGGTTGGAACACTGTCAATATCCACCTGCACCACAGTATATGGAGATGTATTCTATTCCAACCACTGGCTTGCAAGTGGTCGGACCAAAGTGGCAGAGTAGAGTGCAGATTACTAGACTATGATTATGAGACCTAGGCTGATAGGTGATCTAATGAACACTCTAAAAATCGGAGAAGGTTAGGAGGAGGAGATATCTAGTTACTGGCATGTGGAGATAGAACCATGTCGGACCAGCAGTGTCTCAGTAGCTGGAGAAGTGCAGGGGAGTTCGGAGATGCTTTCTGGTCTATCTCACACTTTCTATGCTCCGATTTGCCTTGGTCCGCCAGCCGATGTTGGCTGGCCCATGAAATATGGAAGATTCTCCGACGTCGGCCGACGTCGGCTGCCCATGAGTTATGGGAGATTCTGCCCGTCGGCTGGCCCATCAATTATGTAAGCCATCACTGATCATTATGTGATGTACTACCAATAGTACTTGCCACACTCAAAGAAAGGGTACTATCAAGTTGTCCGACTCGGACCCTTGGTTCCACCTCCCATATAGTAGGAAACCTGGTCCCTGTCATGAACCGTCAAACTTAGGTTATGACTCAAGAGTTCAGGCCGGTCCGGACCGGACCGATATTACGTAATCAACTTCCTAATTAGGAAATCCGAGGTCGGAGTTTGAAATTATACTCCGGAGGTCACGTGATTTGTCACGTGACTAGTTCCTTGTAGAAGGTTCTACCACCTTCTACAGAGTTCTACCAGTTTCCACAGAAGAACTGCAGAAAAGGTCACCAGGTCTCAGAGAGACTAATGCCATTGGATGGTATTATTAGAGCTTCCACAGGCTTCCAGGACATTCCCAGAGAGACTATTGCCATTGGACGGTATTTATAAAAGCTTCTATAAGTTTCCAGAGTATTCCATTATGTAAACACCATGTAGCCAGGTATATAAGCTGGCGCAATACAACGGACAGTCCCTCAGACTGTCCACTTGTGAACTCCCACTTGCAAGGCCATAGTCTACTGCACTGCTCACTCCCTCCAGTTTGCTCTGCCTCCTTGCTCCTCTGCTTGTGTTCAAAGTCATCCTCTCTACCCTCTTCATCATCATCTTCCTTGTCCCTCACATCCCTCGTCTTACTCCTAAGTGTCCCAAGCGTCATTGACTTACTTGATAGTAAGTCATCACACTTGAACAGTCTCACTTAACATTGACCTGGGATATTCTTGATAGTGTCTGACTACGACTACTCTGAGTTCGGACACTGGGACGAGGAATCTGGTTCCTTTTCCAACAGAGAATACTCTCCGTTGGCACGCCCCCTCGATAATCTCATTCCTTCATCCCCCCTTCGCTATTCTTTATCGCCAGTGGGGCTAAATATTGTCCCCCTCCCTGAAGTCGCTCAAGTAGTTGAGCAAATTGCCAGTCCCCAAGTGCAGACTGCTGTATCAGCGCCGCCATCACCTTTAATTCCCCAGTTGGCTCGACGCACAGAGCCCTTCTCCACGTCTCCTCTTTCATCAATCCAGTCCAGTCCACGCTCCCCTAGTCCGGAGCTTATCTATCCACCGTCCCCCGTATTCAGGTCCCCTTTGGTGGCACCTGTATCCCTTCCAGTCCCCACAGTCCGTCTGGTTTCTCCACCCCCTGTTGATAAGTGACCTGTGCGCACTTAGCGGCTCAAAGGACTTATGCAGATAACGGACTGCTTTAGATTAGATATATAGGACATGTAGATTAGATTATGATCCTTACAATCTTGGACTACCATCTTATCTATGACATCATATGTATAGAACAATCACAATGGACTTGTTATTGTAGTACGCGTTGGGACTATCTATTATGATATCCTTATTATGATGTATCCTTGTTCTTTACTTTCTATTGTACTTATTGTGTTAGTACATTCCTTTTGTTTCGACTCCATATTGTTATGGGTCTTATTGTACTCTACCTATTGTATAATGCTCACCCTTGTCTCCTATTGTAGTACAAGGATTATTGTTTCCAAAGTGTATAAGTAGAGTACCATGTACGCCCTGATACCACAGTTCTCACTCTGTGATATCAGGTTAGTTTCCCTCCTGTCTAATATGACACAGTTCTCACTCTGTGATATCAGACGTCCCTTTAGCTCTTACTGCAAGATCCCTGTTACCTCTGCGTTGCCTATATCTCACCACAGTCCTCTTGTCCACTGTGAGTATATGCTTCATTCACCTGTGCTGTTCATCAGGTTATGGGCCCTGCGCCCTCTGTTCCACTTGGCTAGTCCCTGTGTCACTATGGGCACATACTAGGTCAAGGTCTGTCTGGGGCTTAACCAGCCTTGCCCAAGCCTGGGTACCCTCAGGCGTGAGGTGTCCCAGGTGAGGAACCTCCATTACTATACCATGCCCAGTAGTCCTACTTTCACCCCCATTGTGTCCCTCGCCCCTGCGAGCGCGCAAGGTGATTGGGTCTGGTAGCCCTTTAATACATATCTAGGCGTGCATGGCCCACTGGGCTGTGTATTGTGGAGCTTAGCGCCAGCTGTCTCTGGTGCTCCACACTGTGCGCAGAATCTCCTCACCATGGGAGTGTAAAATCTGGTGCAGGCTCTAGGGGG
>WTXK01001014.1:0-12231 GCA_025769895.1 Lactarius psammicola
CTATGCATTTTCGTATATCCTCCATAGAGCGGTGTCTGAAGATCAATATAGGGGATTGCGAACTGCCGAATTTGGCCGTGTCATGCGGTTTTGGGGCACGGTGGAGACCAAGAAACTGCTTTGGTTGTACAAGCCGTATGTACCAGTATTGTTGCAAGAGCGCAACGGCACGACGACTCTTGGCTTATTTTCGCCTCCAATGAACTGGGCGTCTCACAAGCTGTCCTCCGAGATACGCCGCACATGGTGACAGCTTATCACTTGCCATTTTGATTCACATCACTCGCCAGCAATTGAGCCATTTTTGGAAATCGTCCTGGCTGGAGGAGATGTTCTTGAAAGTTCTTAGAGGCGGCTTCAAAATTCAATGTACAAGATACGTCACCTAAACTGCAGCACGACTTCTGTGCACTCTGGAATCAAATCGTTCTCAAAGCGCAGAACGACGACAACCTGTGGGCCTCCGGAATCGCGGTCGATATCCTGAGACGCATTCGCAATGTTTATATCACCCTACATCAAGACACTGATTCCCCACAATATTCCGTACCCACTACCGATCATAACGAGATTCTGTTGGAACCATCGTTGTATCCATTGGTAACATCCATGACCACCATCTGGACTCGACACCTCACATCCGCGACAACTCCGCCCCCACAATCCTTTCTCACACTGTCCCCCACGATAACGCTGCGCTGGGCCCCTACTCCCCTTGCCAGTCCCGATCCACCTTCCCCGTCCGTACCCGCGCCATGTCGTATCGACGAAAGCCTCATGGATGCGCCGCCTCCTAACAATGATGTATGTGTTCCAGCGTCATTCCACCATGCTCATCAGACACCCATTGAAAACCTCCACGTTCCTACCACTTCCCCGGATCCAGTCACCGCTCGTGTGATGCACAGTGCTGTTGTCACTTCCACAACAACGGTCCCCCTCTCTACCCTTAACCCTTTGGCGTCCACCCCTCCTCCTACCTCAATGGTCTCAACCTCGCCACCAGATGCCGTTGCTATTCTGCAGACCGCAGACTGCCACTCTCCTTCGAATGATCCAGACGTTCCATCGCTACCTCCTCCCACTCCTGTTCTCGACAATATGCTCCCTATAGGTCTGCAGTCATTATTAGACCCCCCCGTGACTGGATCTGACCACGCATCTTTTCCAGAATCTCATTCATCGCTGCTTGATCCCGCTGCTCCCGGCCCATCTCATCCACGACTGTCTTCTGCGCCTGATATGGGTGCTGCTGCTGCTGGGGGGGAGGGCACCGCGAAAGCTGCGTTGCACAAGGAAAGGGACGCTCTTGGCACCCCTTCGGCGATTCGGGAAAATATTATGGCTGCCCCACATCTTCCACTATAGTTGCCGTCACCGTCGTCAGTTACTGAGGTAGCTAGTATCGCAGGTCCTTCATAGCACTCTCTTGATGCAGAGCTTACAGGAGATAACCCTCCACACCCTTCGCGTGGTCAGTATGGTATTGTGTAAAGCATCCCTCTATGGTAGGATACGTGTTCTTGCTGTTCTCCCAATACCACCATCATGGTACTCTTGTCCCGGGATTTTCTAATTTATATAAGTTCACCCTTACAAGATACGGATAGCGCAGAAAAAAATGTGTAACCACGAGTAGAATTGGAAATACGAGGACATGCAACCCCCATTGAGACTCGGACGAATACTCTTAAGTGAAACGTCATGACGCTCGTGGAAGATATGGAATGACCGGACACCTAGATACTTGCATAGTCATACTAGCTCCGCGGTGGGAGCTTCGCCAGTGCTGAATTTCGGAGCAGCAGGAAGTGGAACTGAGAAATCATCTAAGGCCTGAGATGCAAACTATAAGTAGGACCGAAGTTTGAGACATCGGGAATTTGCTATCTGGGGGGTCATGGAGTGAAGGGGACCGGGCGGGAAACTTCGGACGAGTCCTAGACCAGGTTATCCTGAAGAAGTCCACGTACGGACATAATTCAGATGCCATATGCCCTGGAATAGACGACTGACGTCAACCTGGCGCCGGGTGAAAGGTGGTGGATGGTGTTTACAGAGAGCTCAGAGAACCCCCGCATAGTAGTCCGTACACGGGATGATTATGTTGTTGTGGACTGATTGCAGACCGCACTAGATAAGACAAGATAACGTGCCCCAGCGCCAACAGATAAGCCAAACTCGTGCTTGCGGTCCGGTCTACGTGCCGATATATCACTAGCCCTATTGCTCGGAGCGGTGCTTTACAACTGGCTGAAGGCAGTTACTCCTCTAATACTTTCCACCCCACTACTATAATCGACTCACGCAGTGGTCTTCAATGTCCCAAGCTCCTCCCGGCGTAATCGACTCAGAGGCAGGTGTAGACCCCGCACAGGTACCTTGCTCTTGCTTGGCTCCATCCTCACTGTTCTCACGCGCCACTGTCACCCTCATAGGTGAACACCAGTCGTCGGCACCGACTCAAGCACCACCAGGAGTGTCTAATTTTGTCGATAGCTCCGCGCCTATTTTCTCAATGTATGTAGAAATGGCTTCCGATGAAGACAAGAAGATGGCCGAAGGATGGAAAGCGGACGCTGATGGGATTCTCATCTTTGTGCGTCACGATCTTCCGATTCCACTTCACAGACTCATCAACTCATCTCCTATAGACCGGTTTATTCTCTGCTGCTGTCGCGTCGTTGATCTCGGTGTCGATTCAGGACATTCGACCGAACCCGCAGGACACCTCCAATTTCTACCTCGCAAATATATATCAGACCGTTTCCAACCCAAATGGATCCAACATTTCGAGTTCTTTCCCTTCTTCCCCACCCGCGTTCTCCCCGCCAGGCTATGCAGTCTGGGTAAACTCACTTTGGTTCTTGAGCTTGGTGATCAGCCTCACCTGTGCTCTACTAGCGACATTGCTACAGCAGTGGGCACGAAGGTATCTCAAAGTCACTCAACCACGTTATAGCCCACACAAGCGAGCACGGATCCGTGCGTTCTTTGCCGAAGGAGTCGAGAAGTTTCTCCTTTCACAGGCAGTCGAAGTATTGCCCGCGCTTCTCCACATTTCCCTGTTCCTGTTCTTTGCTGGCCTGGTTGTGTTCCTTTGGAACGTTCAACACACAGTATTCGGGTTGGTGCTGTCATTGGTCGGCATTTGCACGGCTGTCTATGGATGTATCACGGTCATGCCGCTTTTATTCCGTGACAGCCCATACTACACCCCGCTTACGTCGTTGGTGTGGCCCATAGTTATCGGGACACTAGATATCACCTTTCAGGTTTTTCAGTACCTCATTTGGTCGGATCGCTTTGACAGCTTGAAAGACAACTTTCACAAGATGCTCTTGCAAGGCATGCAGAAGACAGCCGAGGAAACTGCTCCGAATTCACCATCGGAGATCGATCGTCGCGCATTCATGTGGACACTCGACAGTTCGGACGAAGATCACGAATTGGAGCGCTTCTTTTCCGGCTTACCTGGCTTCCGCAGCTCGAAAGTGGTCAGCGATCCTCTGCCCGGTCTCAATGAAGAGCAAAAAGTGAAGCTTTCAACAGCATTGATGGGGTTGTCTGACCGCACATTTTCATCCAATCTGCTTTCCGATTCAGCCAAAAGCCAGCGAGCCATCATATGCGCGAAGGCTATCGATCCAACTAACAGTCCCATGGCATTTACAATCCTTGACAGAATATTATCAAACTACCGAAATAGCGATCTGCTGGCCGCCGAAATTGTGCAGATTGTAAGAGGCTGGGGCGGTAACAGGGCCGAAGATACTAATCTGGTTGTACGAGCCGCCACCTGCGGTGTTGTCGCAAGGGCACAACAGTGCGACGATTCTTGGTTTATTCTCGCCTCCAGTGCAATGGGCGTCCCAGAATCTGACCTACGAGATTATGCCACACACGGTGACAGCTTGTCACTTGCTATCTTGATTCATATCACTCGTCAACAGTTTGAACATTTTCGGACACAGTCTTGGCCGTGGGAAGAGTTCTCGAACGTTCTACAAGCAGCTTCCAGATTCAACGTACAAGATGCGTTACCTGAATTGCAGCACAACTTCTGTGCTCTCTGGGATCAAATCGTTCTCAAAACGCGGAAAGACAACGATCGGTGGATGGCGTTCCATACCTTGAGACCAGTTCGCAACGTTTTCGCTGCTCTACATCAAGGTACTGATTCTTCCCCAACACGATTCTCCGCCTCCACTGGTGATCAGGATGAAACTCTGTGGCGACCATCCTCGTATCCATCGTGCAACGTCGCTGGCCATATTCACGATGACTCTGCCTCCACAAACCCTCGCACTATCCTGCATGACGGCGCTCCGCCGGCCCCTGTTCCCCTTGTCAGTCCCGATCCGCCCGCATCCGCACCACGTCGTGCCAACACAACCCTCATGGATGTGCTACCATCTAACAACGATAGATATATTCCAGGGTCATTCCACCCCGCTCATCAGACAGCCATTGAAAATCTCCGCACCCCTGCCGCTTTCCCGGATGCAGTCACCGCTCGTGTGATACAAGGCGGCATTGACACCACCACGACAATGATTCTCCGCTCCACCCCGGAACCTTTGGCATCCATTCGTCCTCCTACATCAATTACCTCATCATCTACACCTGGTGTCGTTGCCGTTCAGAACGTCACACCGCACCGCACTTCTTTGGATGTTCTAGACGTTCCGTCGCCCCCTTTCCCCACTCCTGTTATCGACAATATGCTCCCTACGGGTCCGTAGTTATCTTTATATTTTCCCATAGCCAGATCTGACCGCGCATCTTCTTCATCAGGATCTCATTCGCCGCTGCTGGCTCCCGCTGCGCCTGGCGGATCTCATTCACGGCAGTCTTCTGGACCCAATCTGGGTGCTGCTGCCGAAGGAGAGGGCGGCGCGAAGGATACATTGCTCAAGGAAAGGGACGCTCTTGACCCCCCTTCGGCGATTCGGGAAAATATTATGACCACCCCAGATCTTCCACCACAATTGCCGTCACCATTGTCAGTTTCTGACGCAGCCATCGCAGGTCCTTCATGGCACTCTCCTGGTGCCGAGCATACAGGAGATCCTCTTCCGCGCCCCTCGGATGGCCAGTATGATATCGTGTAACGCATCCCTTATGACAGAATACGCGTTCTTGTTGAGCCCTCAACACCACCATCACAGTACTCTTGTCTCGGAATTTCCTGATATATATAAATTCGTACTTACAAGATATGGATAGTAAGGAAAAGCGTGTGTAACGACGATACGAGGACAGGCCGCAATAGCCATTGAGACTGGGACGGACGCTATTGAGCGTATCGTCAGGATGCTCGGGGAATGCATGGAGCGATTAGACACCTGCATACCTACATCATCATACTAATCCCACAGTGGGAGCTCCGCCAGTGCCGAATGCCAGAGCAGCAGGATGCGATGACTTTCAGAGGGATCGATGTGCCAAGGCGCGGGAACTAGTGTGGCGAAGTGGATTTCTTATCCAGTCGGAACGTGTGAGAAGTCGAGGACGGGTGAATCGAATTCGGGGATAAGAGCAACGCCCACGGAGATATTCATAAGCCCCCTCTGGCCACTGACGCCGAGTAACATACATGGTAGCTCGACATCCTTTCACCTACCGATGAAGAGACGAAGATCCTTTCCATGGTACATTGCTCTTTCTTTCCGATGGAGGAGGATATCTGACCAAATGTGGTACCATGGAGGAGGCGCGTGAGAAGATCGAGCTCTTCTGAATATACTATCTCGTTTCCGGAGTTTCGATCAGGATCCGTACAGTCCAAATATATCTCGAGCCGTTGAACATGGGGGAATACTTCCGTGAGGGTACTCTCCGTCGCTAAACGATCCACCCTCATAGTTTCACTTCCGCTGGACTCCCCTTCCATAAAACGAGCGACGGCGCATCAAGCAGCCTAAAGACTACTGTAAGGACTGTGTCCTCACTACGCTCGAAACGATACTTTACTTCTCGATTACCAAGCACTACTGTACATATTCTTAGGCTCGCTTACGAATACATCTACCCCTCTCATCTCGCGTTAACGATTTTTGTCTACGTCTCTGTCTGCATCCGTGTCCGCATCCCCACGTTTTACTACTATCTTTCTCTTAATAACATCTACCCTTCCCCTTGGGTCGAACTCTACTTCCCTCTACACTACATCGACGTCACGTCCAACTGGACCTCCTACATGCCCGATGACGCCATCGACAGGTTTGGCCTGCTCATCCAGAGCCATACCAGTGTCTGCATACTCGAGGAACAACTAACGCGCTCAGAAGGTTTCTACGAGCCCCCCTTCTTGCTCCCTCGCTCTTATGTTTGCGCACCGCAGGATACAGACAGGAGCACGTCGAGCAGATGGCCGTGGAGAAGCCCGCAGCGGAAGAGCGCACTTCGGAGTAGGCTGAGACGCTGCATCAGCTCACCAATGCAAACACGACGGTGTCCAGGCATGCGCTGCGCATGCAGCTCGCGGCTTGCGCTGCTCCAGGATATCAACCTCGTGCAAACGGAGAACGGAGTCTGCGCCAGCAGCTATAGCAATTCTAGTCGCGTCGGTGGTGGGGGAAGTAGTAATATCGCCGCAATCACTGTTCCAGGAACAAGAGGTGTCTATAGTGAGGGGTTCTCAATCTTTCGCTTATAGCCGCTGCGAGCAGATGACGGCACTTGGAGGTGAGATGAAGCATTGGCATGCACATGGGCAGCCATTTCTAGCGATATCGTCTGTGTCAACTAGCAGGGTGGGTCCTTTGTTGAGAGCGGCATCGAGCGTCAATAGCGTCGGGAAGGATGTTTCCGAGAGGCGGGTGCTCACACTGGCACTGGCATGCGCGTTGTTGTGAGAGTCCGGGACGCAGTTACCGTCAATGTTGAGAAAAGCCAACAACATACTTACTAGTCTACAGTATCATTTTTCGCGACAATGTTTCACTGATTACAATCGTTGACCCTTTTTGTTTCTTCCACCCAACGCAAAAATGACTTACGAGAGCACAAATTGAGCATCGAACGTGGCCCGGTCGGTCCTGTGCAAAGGGAACACCCTCAACCCGCTGTATCGCCCTGTGCCGCTTTACGACTGACCGAAGGCAGTTACTCCTAGTACCTTCCACCCTGCCACATCTTACTAACCATAATTGACTCACGCAAACGCTTCAATGTCCCGAGCTCCTCCCACCGTAACAGACCCGGAGGCAGGTATGGGCCCTGGCACAGGTACCTTGCTCCTGCTCGACTATCTTTACTGTTCTCACTCGCCACCATCACCCTCGTAGGTGACCCCCAGTATCCACCCCAGTCAGCACCGACTCAAGTGCCACCAGGAGTGTCTAACTTTGTCGATGGCTCCGGGCCTATTTTCTCAATGTATGTCGAAATGGCTTCAGAAGAAGATAAGAAGATGGTCGAAGGATGGAAAGCAGACGCTGATGGGATTCTCATCTTTGTGCGTCACTATTTTCCAATATTATACACTCTTTCACAGACTCATCTCCTATAGACCGGTTTATTCTCTGCTGCTGTCGCGTCATTAATCTCAGTGTCAATTCAGGACATTCGACCGAATCCACAGGACACCTCCAACTTCTATCTCGCGAATATCTATCAGACCGTTTCCGACCCCAATCAATCCAATAGTTCCCTCCCTTCTTCCCCACCTTCCTTCTCCCCACCAGCGTATGCCGTCTGGGTCAATTCACTTTGGTTCTTGAGCTTGGTGATCAGTATTACCTGTGCACTTCTCGCGACATTACTACAGCAGTGGGCACGAAGATACCTCAAGGTCACTCAGCCACGTTACAGTCCACACAAGCGAGCACGGATCCGTGCGTTCTTCTTTGAAGGGGTCGACAAGTTTCTCCTTCCGTGGGCGGTCGAAGCATTGCCCACGCTACTACATCTTTCCCTTTTCCTGTTCCTTTCCGGCCTAATTGTGTTCCTATGGAACGTTAATCTCACGGCTTTCAAGATTGTGCTGTCATGGGTTGGCGTATGCACGGCTCTGTACGGGTCCATCACGTTCATGCCGATCTTGCGTCATGACAGCCCATACCACACACCACTCTCGCTGCCGACATGGCACATTGTTACTGGGATACCATATGTCATCCACAGGGTTCTTCGGTGGTTTACATGGTTAGTTTACTTTCAGTATGGAGCTGTGGGTGGAACGTTCGATAGAGCCTCGGATCACTTCAGAGCCCTGGAGCAACGTTATCGCAAATTGCTTATGCAGGGCATGCAAAAGACGGCCGAGGAAACCGCTCTGAATTCACCATCAGAGATCGATACTCGCGCCTTTCTGTGGACGTTCGACAGTTTGGATGAAGATCACGAACTGGAGCGCTTCTTTTCCGGCTTACCTGGCTTCCGCAGCTCGACGGTGGTCAACGATCCTCTACCCAGTCTCACTGAGGAGGAAAAGTGGAAGCTTTTGAATGCGTTGATTGGATTGTCGAATCGCACTTTCTCATCCGATTTGTTGCCCGATCCGGTCAAAGCTCGGAGAGCTGTCATCTGTGCGAGGGCCATCGATCCAGCGGACATTTCCCAAGAATTTCGGTGGGTTCTCTACAGAATCGTGTCCCAAGGCCTGTATGGGCCAGTGCAATCTGCTGGAACTGCGCGTCTTATAAGAGGCTGGGATAATGGCAAGGACGTACATATGACAAATGTGATCTCAGCCATAGTTTTCAGTGTTATCGCAAGGGCACAACGGCGCGATGGCCATTGGTTTGCTATCGCCTCCGACGAACTGGGCGTCCCAGAAGCTGTCCTCCGAGACTACGCCACAAATGGTAACAGCCTATCACTAGCCATCTTGATTTACGTGACTCGCCAGCAATTTAGCCATTACGGGAAATGGTACTGGCCAGACGACATGTACTCGGATGTTCTAGAAGCGGCTTTGAAATTCGATGTACGAAATACGTCACCTGAACTTCAGCACGAGTTCTGCACCCTCTGGAATCAAATTGTTCTTGAAGTACGAGTACGGAATGGTGGCGACCGGGAGATGGCGTTCCGTACCTTGGGACCGATTCGCAACACTTACATGGCACTACATCGAGACACTGATTCTGCCCCAACACAGTTCTCCCTCTCCACTACCGATCGGGATGACATACTGTGGTGGCCATCCTCGTATCCAATGTGCAACGTCGCTGGCCATATTCACAAAGACTCTGCCCTCACGACCTTTGATAACACTGTGCCGCCACCTGCTTCCCTTACAAATCCTGATGCGCCCTCTTCATCCATACCTGCCCTACTTCACGTCGTCGAAAGCCCCACAGATGTGCCATCGCTTGACAACCTCCAACCCGCTCATCAGACAACCATTCCCATTACTCCACCGGGTCTAGCCACTACTGATACAGTACCAGACATCGTCACCTCAGGTATCACAACGCCCACATCCGAACCTCCTCTTTCCTCTACCTTTCCACCCACTGCCGTTGACCCCCATCACAACGCACACCTCCTGACGCCTTCTGACCCCCTAACCCCCCCATCTTCAGCTTCCCCGGATCTAATTATCGACAACATACTTCCCATAGGTCCGCCGCTGTCTTCACACTCACCCATCACTCGATCTGACCTCTCACCGTCTTTCCCAGAATCTTATCGCCCGATAATTGTCACCACCGCTCCCAGTACTTCTCCAGGACCGACCTCCGCACCTGACCTGGGTGCTGCTGCCGAAGACAATGGTGGCCCGAGGCCTGGTTTGCGTAAGGAAAAGGACACTCTTGACCTCCCTTCGGTGAATCACGCAATCCACGCAAACACGCTAGAACTTCCATTACGATCGCCGTCACTGCCATTGGTTGCTGACTCGGACATAGTCGTCGTGGGTCCTTCATTGTGGGAACCAAATGCTGAGCTTTCAGGAGATGATCCCCCACATGCTTCGCATCGCCGGTATGATATCGTTTAATGCGTCCTCTGATCTCTTAGATATGCGTGTGCGACAGAGCATATATTTGTTGGGTTCTCGATATCGCCATACTGATACTATTATATACCTTTATCTCATTTTCTGTATATACTGTCCAGTTATGAATTCCGTGGCGAAATATGTGTAGAGTGAGGCAAGGTGAGTGAGGGTTCTCAACTTTCTCCTTGACCCAGTCCAGGGGCGGGCGGAGGGAAGACTTACTGTCGATGGTCCGGCGCTCGACTTGTGTCGCGGACGTACCGTATTCCCCACTTGCGTCTGTGTGCCTGTGCTGCCAGGCGTGCAGATCGTCCGGACTACTACTTAATATTATCCGAGGAGCGCGAAGAGCAGATTCGCCTGCGCAGTGAGGACCATGTTGGGCTTGAAGCTTGAAGAACGACTCAATGTCGAAGATGGTCGGGTCGAACAATGTAATGGTGATCGTATTGAGCGCTGCAAGTTGAGCCGCCTGCGATGCGATGTGGGGTCTAGCGAGCAGACATGTGCGAGCTTGTAGTAGTCGGTCACATATATACACAGAGAGAGCGGAATGCGTGAGCAGGTGAAGCGAAGAAGCAGAGAACGTACCGCTGCCTCGCATTGGAAACGATGTTGAGATGTGCCCTAAGCAAACCCACATAGACGTGTGTGCGCTCAAGAGCCTTTATACGTCTGGCGGTGGTAGCACTGATACCACTGCAGCGGCAGTGGCGCCCCCACCACGGTGCCCAACTCGGATCCGGGAACACCTGGCTTACCGCGCTCGCCCGTGGTGGACAGTAGTGTGCGCAGTTTCCCCGGTACTGCATAGCGACCAGCTCCTTTGCGACGGCATTCCTGGTGAACGTACCATTACAGTACATGATCCACTCAAGAACCCCGGGCGACCTAGCTGGATAAGCGCACGTGGATCATAATCACCAATAATGAGGCAAGTCCGAAAAGTCTAGTCCAGAGAGGTTGTCTCAGTGTCATGTCCTGTCCGGGTAAAAGGTAGAACTCCTGGTAGTATATCCGAGAGATCCCGCTTGTCCACTTGGACTACACAAGCGCGAGCTCGAAAATGAGGAAACTACTTGACTTACAGCGCAGTGAGAATACCAAGCGACTCTCATATGCCTCGTTTTATCATTATCTGTGGCGGATTACCAGGGAACAAATCGGGTTTCATCCTCAACGACGGAAGAAAACTGCAGTACTATTAATCCTAGGACATTCGGCTCCTTGACACGGGCCCGGGCTTGTTCGAGTGGAAGAGAACGACCGAACACCAGGGAAAGTCGTCACGATCCCGTGATATGGTCACAGTCACCAAGTTCCCACAGACTCATGCCGCGTCCCTTCCTGCGCTTCCATCCACCTCTACAGTCATGTCGGCTCTACTGTCCCCATCTCTTCTGTGTTTCACCTGACTCCACACTTCTGTGTTGCTCCATCTCTGCTTCCTGATCTTCGCTTTGCACTTCTAGTATTCCCTGCTTGGAGGCTGCTCCACGTACTCCAGCCCCACCTCCGACATGTTACAATGATGTCACCCTACGTGACATCATGCTTTGCTGTTGCCTCTGCACTATTCTGTGTCTCTGTCCCCGTCGTGGCTGTCAATAACCAAATAGTAGTATAAAGACTGTACAGTAGTAGAGACGAACCAGCCGTCTTGCCCTGTCCCTTCCCCCTTGTGAACGTGTGAACCCTCAAGTCTTCCTCTCGACTCGTGCACTATTGACAGCATCTGGTTAGATTCCCAGCCTATCAAGGTCGCATCTCTGCCTTCAAGGGAGACTTAGCAAGAACCTCAGGCGCCCGTTTGCAGCCGCCTTAGCGCCTGAGCCAGAAGCCTCACCCGACTAAGTTATATGAGGGCCAAGCTGTTAGTTAGCGACCGGCCTGGGTGGGTCGTAACAAAAGTGATGGATATAAATCATTGCAAAAGCGAAAAATGTACCGCCCGAGACAGCATCTGGAAGAGGCATGCCGATGATGTAAGCGACAGTTTCACGTTTACGGTTTACGGTCAGCACAACACAGCAACCCAGGCCACTGGCACGCCAGAAGCTCCAATGTCCCGAGCTCATCATGAGACTACCAAGTATCCAACGTAGGAATAGGTATTACTCCTACTTTGCCTTATCCCACCATTCTAACTTGCCCTGTCCACCTTAATAGGTGACGACCAGTACCCACCTCCGTCGGCACAGAATCAAGCATTGCAGGGTGTATCTAACTTCGTTGATGGCTCTGGGCCTATTTTCTCAATGTATCTGGAAATGGCG
>WTXK01001015.1:0-12225 GCA_025769895.1 Lactarius psammicola
ATGCGACAGACATGATCCAATCCGAGTGTCCACTAAATGGGCCCGCCACTGTCCCTCCCGTCGTGACGCTCCACACACGAATTGTTTGATCAAAAGAGCCTGAGACGATGTGCTGGCCACCTGGAGAGAACATAACAGCCATGACCCGATCCGAGTGTCCACTGAATGGTCCCGCCACTGTCCCTCCCGTTGGTTGCTCCCACACACGAATCATTTGATCGTAAAGAACCTGAGACGATTGTGCTGGCCATCTGGAGAGAATGCCACAGATAAGACCGGACCTGAGTGTCCACGAAATGTTGTATTTCGGCACGCTCGACCCGGCCAACCCGACCGCTACGGCGGAACTCAAGCATCGTCGCCGCGCACGCTCGCGGCCATTGAGGAGCATCGGCGGAAGCACTTACTGTTTCACAAGACCCACACCCATTTCATTCTTTATCTATATCTTTATTCCGGTCCCCTTTCCATTGCAGGCGCATCAAATCCATTCAACCGCTACAGGGGCTCGCGCGCCCCTTTCCACCACCATTTTGACACCGCATCACACCGCTTCTCGTCTTGGAGTCCCCAGTTTATACTTCTCCTTTCTCCCTTCAGCCCCTTTCTTTTCTTTGTTACTGTTATCATTAAAACGTAAATAACTTGTATAAAAAGTGCTCGTATTGTATCGAATAAAGTATCCTCTTCTGTTCTCAAAAAAACCTCCGTGTGCTTCTGAATCCTCTCCTCTCTAAAGTGAGCTCTTAAGTCGCTTTATCTCATCTTCGCGCTCTACTTCTACATCGCTCAACTTCGCGCTCTCGCTCGCCGACTGTACCGGCGTTTCGGACCCTATCACCTGACCGGCCCAACTTAGCCGGATCGCCCTATAGCCCAACCTTTGACCACGAAATGGGCCCGCCACTGTCTCTCCTGTTATGGCGCTCCACACACGAATTGTTCGATCAGAAGAGCCTGAGACTATGTGCTGGCCAACTGGAGAGAATGCACAGATAAGACCGAACCCAAGTGTCCACTAGTAGGTCCCGCCACGGTCTCTCCAATTGTAGCATTCCACACACGAATCGTTCGATCAAAAGAGCCTGAGACGATGTGCTGGCCATCTGGAGAGAATGCGACAGACAGGACCGAATCCGAGTGTCCAATAAATGGGCCCGCCACTGTTTCTCCCGTCATGGCGTTCCACACACGGATCGTTCGATCCTCTGAACCCGAGACAATGTACTGGCTATCTGGAGAGAATGCCACGGACAAGACCAAACCGAGTGTCCACTCAATGGGCCTGCGACGGGTCTCTCCCGTCATGGCGTTCCACACACGAATTGATCCATCGTTTCGAGCCTGAGACGATGCGCTGGCCATCTGGAGAGAATGCGACCGACGTGACACAATCCAAGTGTCCACTAAATGGGCCCGCCACTGTCTCTCCCGTCGTGGCGTTCCACACACGAATTGTTCGATCGTCCGAGCCCGAGACGATGTACTGACCATGTAGAGAGAATGCCACAGACCTGACCCAATCCGAGTGTCCATTAAATGGGCCAGCCACTGTCTCCCCAGTGATGGCGTTCCACACACGAATTGTTCGATCGGAGGAGCCTGAGACAATGTGGTGGCCATCTGGAGAGAATGCCACAGACATGACCCGATCCGAGTGTCCATTAAATGGACCCGCAAACTGTCTCCCCAGTGATGGCGTTCCACACACGAATCGTTTGATCGACCGAGCCTGAGACGATATGCTGGCTATCTGGAGAGAATCCCACAGACATGACCCAATCCGAGTGTCCACTAAATGGGCCCGCCACAGTCTCTCCTGTCGTGACACTCCACACACGAATCGTTCGATCGTTCGAACCTGAGACGATGCGCTGACCATCTGATGAGAGTGCAATGGAATTCACCGCACTCTCGACATTTGGAATCACCATTTCTGATGACGGCCAATGAGACAACCGCCCACTTTCGACACGCGCGATTCGCGGAAGCATCCTTGAATAACGCATAGAAATAAGAGAACAAGTCGGCACAAATGGCAAAGTAGAGATATAGACATGGGCGGCACTCTTCGCCATGGCTATCCCAAAATACCGCACAAATGCAGACGCATCATTGATGAACGCAGTCAATTTCTCTGGCTCTGCCTGAGAAACCTGTTATAATTGTTGTCGTTAGTTGTCTATTTGACTTACACAACTAGTGTTCCGACTTACACCTTGATCGGAGGCTAGCCACACATTCACAGATGACAACGCTGGCAATGCAAGATGCACGTTGCTCGTCAAGCTAAGTGCCTCCAGCCAAAACAGGAATTTCGTCTCGAAGAAAGTTCGGAGTTTCCAAAAAATATCGCTTTCAAAGTCAAGGTGTTCTAGATGATCGTCGTAAAAACAGCAGGCATACAACAGAGCAGGTGGGAGGTGTTTGGCAACGCGGGCTTCAAGATCTTGAATGTCTTTATTAGCGAGATATGATGATTCAATGTTGCACATGTTGAAACTCAGGTCGCGAAGCACCAGACCGAGACAGCAATGCGCCAATCCATAGTGGGCGTCCCGAAGATTAATAAAAAAATCGCCGCTCTTCTCTTCATTTATCAGGAAGTCGCGGAATGACGTATGAAGTGGCATGATGGGAAGTGTGCCATCAGGCGAGTTTACATTGCTGATCAACGAGCCCAGCCGACGAAGCATTGTGACAACAGATTCGGCATCGTCGTTGTCATTAGGGGCATATCCTCGCAAAGTGATCAGGGAGCGGATCGAGAGGGGTTCGAGTGCAGCAATGAGCTGTCCCACCACAGAGCGGAATAGAAGCCGTGTTTCTGGGTGTGTGAAGTATCCTTCAAGGACTTCATTGTATATGTCGTCCAACGGGTCTTGTCTACCGCGATCTGTAGTGATTTTTAGAAGATGGTTTATGCACCTCTTCTTGCTAAACCCGAAGCATTCAGGAGGATCGAGGATGAATATACCGGCAACCGCCGCCCACTGAAACAATCCCTCTGCCTTTCTCGCCAATGCAACGCCATGCCTTTCGAACTCATCTAAAGGGAGTAAGTTCTGAAGCAAGGTGAGTATATCGTCGTCCGTTCGAGCTGCCAGCTGAGAATCATTCATGTACGTGATCCTGGTTGACGGCGCTCCATCGAACGCAGACTGGATGCGATCCTCCGGCCTCGAGGTGATAAGAACACGAAAGTTCGATGGCAGTCTGGACAGGTTTTTGGCGAGAAATGTGTGTAATCCGGTTCTACCAGTCGTGTCTCCGCTCTCGTCCAACGCGTCGATTACAACAAGAATAGGACCGATGATGCGCAGGTTTTCAAGCGGCTTGAGGATAAGGGATTCAAACAGTGTGGGATAGTCACGGGTGCGAACTCGAAGAGAGGTGTCGTCCTTAACAATCCTTCCAAGCGCGGCCTTGAACGAAGGGTAGCGGTCGGAGAGATCGTGGGCCAGAGTCGTGAAAAAGTGATATGCTTCGTGTTTAGATTGCTCCTTCCGCAGAAAGACGAAGGACGAGGTAAGACGGTGCATTTTATCAAAACGACGCGCAATCTCGTGTGCGATGGATGACTTTCCGGTGCCCGCTTGTCCGAACAAGACAAGACAACGCTCGGAGTCCGGACTGTTCACCCAATCAACGACGAAGTCCAAGAAGGCTGTGCGCGTTCCCGGAAGGCAGCCTTTCTCGGGCATGAACCGCGAGCCTGTCCCACACGGTATTTCTCTGATTTTTGGCATCTAGCTCTGCGACGATTGTTACATCGATAACGCTCAAGTCATCAGGACTACGTACCAGCGTCCGAAACTTGGCTCGATACCCACTTCAGCTCAGTAGCCACCTCATCAAGCTGACCAGCCATCCTACCAACACTGGCCGAAACTATTCCCACGTCGTCCAGAATATGGAGCGCAGTTATCTCCGTAGTGATGGCGGCCTCATCCAAGAATGCCTTTCGGAGTTCGATAAGAGTAGTGCGGAAGTCCCCAATCTGTTTGTCGACTTGGCTGCCGAGATTGACCAACGTGCGCTTCCCTGAAAATTGCGTGATTACGTCCACCGACGAACAAGATGAAAACGACGTACAGAATCGCGGGATCCTTTACATAAGATTGAATGAAATCGCTGCAATTGCAGACATGCTGCAACATGAGCGTGAGAATTCGGGCCTGCTTCGACTCGCGCTTGATAGATTTCAAAATGTCTTCCTGGATTGCGAAATCAAACGCGTCGTGCATGGCTACAAGTAGGGTACGGATGTTGTCGTCACTCTGAAACTGTTCCACGAGTGTCTAGCATCCAGAATAATATGGCATCAGCGTTTCATTTTCGACAACAACGCAAATCGATGCACCTTGGGAATTGATAATAGCAGGCCACATGCCATCTTCGCGTACGGATGAAGCTGAGAGCCAAAGTCGGCTCGGTCAAGCATAAGGTAAAATGACGTTGCGCTTGTGACGTACTTCTGCAGCTGGGCTCACAGTATCCATCACCCACTTGATTCTCGCAACCGCACCCTCCCATGTACTTGAGAGATCAATCGCCTTGATGGCTTCATCGGCGACATCGAGAGCACTCTCGGCCGGTGATATTGCTTCCCGGACATCGGGGATTGGTGGTATAGGAGTGCTTGTCTCGATCGGGACGTGATCTGTCGGAGGTGAAAGTAGCTCGGGAGCAGTGCCAACTACAAATGGAGTGGCTTCGATGGAGTCTTGGGTCATGGTGGGCTTCGTAGCTTGTTCCACAGGCGAGACGTCTACTTCAGTCGCTATGGGGTTGGTGGCATGGACGGGCAAGGTCGGATGGGAAGTCGCTTTCCCTGACACGGTGATCGTCAAGTAGAGTATGACCGGCTGGTCCGACTGTCCGGCTTGTCCGTCGCCATTGCTGAGAATAAATGGGGAGTCTAGAAAGCGAGGCATTCAGCTACTAGTCAAACCATTGATAATTCTCGTAAAACGGACCACTTTGGGATTCGACAGGCATCGGCGTCTCAGAAGTCCCGATAAGGATATCGGGGTGCGCCAATCGCTTCGCATAAAGACAGAATTTGAGATGTGAAGACGGCTGTACGAAACTGAACAGAACTCTCAGCCAGAAAACAGGATTAAGAAATACATGTCCTACAAGGCATCAAATTTCTCATTCCAATGGGCTGTCTGTTCCTTAATCGAAACGCTTGCTGTCTTCTTCGTTGTTGCCTGATTGACCACAGCGACGAAGAACTTATTCTGCTTCAGGCGAAACCGCTTCGCGACACTTGGAATATATTGCGCTCGTAGGACTAACAAAGAGGTTAAATGGTTATCGGGATCGATCAGTCAGGATTTAAGTACATACCTGTGACCTCAACACGAAGCTGAGAGGTGATGCCCTGCGATTGGGGAATATGAGTGCTGGATAAAAAGGATTCTGGGTCCAAGGTCAATACAAGAAGCAGGGATTGACGCACCCTATTCCAAGGTTTTCCGATCCAGAGGGATCCGGGCTGGAATGATGGGTCATTGGTGGGAGAGCCATGTGTAAGCGGGTATTTACGCACGAATTGAATATCACACTCTGGTGCTCCATATATTGTTTTTCAAGGTACACGAGAGTCTTCTGTAGATTCTAATATCTTGGTGAGAGTGAGGGTAGACACGCGGCCAGAATGAGCTGAGCGTTAAGGGAATGTCCGAGTGAGTGCTGTGCAGCCGGACACGGGTGGCCCGGCCCGGCATGTCACGTATGCTACTAGACGCAACTGCTACGAGTCATCACTCCCTCTACCCTCCTGTCTTTCCTGACGTCGACAGCCGTCACCGATTGTCACAGATCGCGTGGGTAAATGCGGTTCCAGCACCCTTCTCCTACTTGCAGCCGACTCCTGCACCACCAGGACGTCGATCCCACATACTGTACTTCCTCTCCTGCGCGCGTGAGTCCTCGCTATGTTCACTCAGGCACTGATGCGCGCGCGCGCGTATCAAGGAGCTCTTTGAAGAGGTAATTTTGTCCATTAATATCGCCTCTGGACCATTCTCTTACCTGTGTCACTCATAGTTTATGAAGGAGTGGAGGCCTTGTTTTCAAGTTAGCCAACTTGTGAAGGGCCGTATCTTGAGGTCAGTCGAATTTCTTCCCCCTTTAAACACGACTCGCTGCAGCTAGCCCCTGATCTAGTTTCGATCCCATCAATTAAAAGGTCGAATTGACCTTCCGCTCGGGGAGCTTGTCGAGGTCGGCTGAACCTGTCCTTTCTCTGTCGGACTTGTAGGAAAAGATATCAAGGGTCGCGCCAAGAAGGTCGAAGTTTATGGTGTTTTATTGAGATTGAGGTTAAGGGAACCAAGGTCTCAGGACTATGTCATAAGTGCGAGGTATGTTACAGTTGCCTCTTGGCGTTGCGTCCGTATTGAAGAGCCTGCTGTTCGACAACAAGAACGCAGACACCACGCTAGCCCTGCGCAGCTTCCGAGAATGCGACGCCGTGAAAGTTGTTGTCTGTTCGGTCGACCTCGAAAAGTGACGCATATCGTTCAGTCTGAAACGGTCGCAATTAATGGACGAAGTCGTCCATCAGGCGACCGATACCTCTTCAGACGAAGACCAGGGGTCGTTGGGTGTCGTCGAGGGCGTCGATATGTTAAGCGCTGGAGAGGACAGCGACGATGACTTTGACAGAAAATCGACCTCGGAAGAGGGCGCGGGTGAGGATTCTGAAATCAAGCCCATGGTCATGGATATCGACGCTGGCACTCAAGGCGTCGTCGCCGCCAACCGTTCGACGTCGTGCCCACGGCCCGTAATGCACGGCCCCATCAGGAAAACCCCTCCACGTAAATCCCGTTTAAATTAACGTTAACACATTAATTTGCCTAAAATTCGTTAATATGTGTGAGCGCGTGTTTTAACATGGGGGCTGTTAATAATCTATTAGGCGTCCTATAAATTTGCATTAATCACACTAAAGTTTTGGTAAATATGTCTGTCAAGAAACGGATTTACGTAGAAGCTTTGGCACTCCTCAAGTACCGTCGCGCCCTGCCATTGCTGAGGTGCGAGAGGTCCATAAACTGGAAATAGTTGAACACTCCGACAGATATTGGCTAGGGGGATGATACTAGCCAAGCGGCGACCATCACGATAGCTTCTTGATGTCTGGTACATCCCATGAGATTCAGAGGCCAGAGTGAGGGGTGAAAACCATTCCACGTAAGCAAGGTCTGTGGGAGGGGCAGGTCGTGAACTTGTGAAAATAGATGCCGCAGCCGTCTTTGGGAGATGAAAGACTACACGGATTTGGACAACCCGGAATTTTGACATGCACATCACGAACGCGGTGTCAAATCTCCCAGGTCGGACATGGATGGCATCAACTATCCCAGGGTGTGCCGAGCCACTAACGTCTGAAAATTTGATCTTGTGAAATATAGAAACCCGTCGGAAAGGGAGGAGAGTGTTGTCTGCCCGCCTCCGAGCTGCGGCAGCAGAGAGCTCTGGATGATTATGTTGAACAATGAAATCGGCGAGAGCATCTTGAAAGTCTATGGCCCCATACCGGATGACAATACCATCAAAAGTCACCCCCTTTTCGGATGGGTGGGTTGCCAATGACGGGTGTAACTTTAATGATGAGGCACTGAACACCGCTGGGGGATGCACCGGTAAAGACAAAATGCCATTTTTGCACCATTTGATAAATGCCGTGTGCTGCTGAATTGCTTCCTGGCGCTCGAGCCAAACGGTCATTTGCGGGAATTCATTTTTGCGATTTGTTGCACGATATGCATCCTTGGCAAAGTCAATATGAAGGCGTTCTGCTTGTTCGGTGTTATAGTTGTCTGCCGTCCCAAATAGAGCGATTGATCTGCTATAGTGGAGCAAACTATGGAGCTTGGGAATGTTGAAATGCTCCCGTACTCCAAGGTCGATGAAGACCTCCTTGTTCTCATGAAAGCGGTGCAGTGCATTCTCCAACGCGCTGAGGGTTTCCGTGGTATGTATTGGGTACTGGGAAAGATATGTGAAATCGAGCATTGCCCTTACAGCCCGGATCAAGTGTGCTGGTGACCGATTAATCGGTAGACTGAGATCCACCACGACACCCATCAAGATGCGACAGATATCCCTGTGTTCTTGGCCAGTTAGTTTCGAGAGGTTGGTGATGCCTCTCAAAAAGTGACGCGCCCCATGGTTTGGTGGAAGTCGGGCACAGCGCGCATCAATCTCCTCTGACCTGAGCACTCTGAGCCAGCGAATTAGGTGTTTCGTGACGCCTTGATGAACTTGATGTAAAATATCTGGAGTGATTGAAACAAAAATGTTGGCGAAGGGAAGACGTTCCCAGAATGGATGATAGGTTTGTTTGAGACCAGCTTCTTGGCATGCTGCATGAAATGTAGTCGGATCACTGTCTGATAGGGCAAATACGTTGACTGCAGTTCTGAAGTCTCGCAAGGGGAATTGAAGATGTGATACGGATCGAGATGGAATGTGAGGAGAACGGAGCCTTACTAATACTTATGACCGGGTTAGTAAGAGTATATGTGTCATGGACTAATCGTATCAGTCAGCAGTAGAATCACATGTCTTTATAGACTGTGAGGTAGTATTGCTATTCGTTGTACGGATTGGAGAGGAGCTTTAAAGCTGCCTCGATATATGTATATAAGTCGTCGTATTGAGACCAAGGCTTTCAGCTTGGTCTTCTTCAATTTCACTTCCGACTTGTATCCTCTTCTCTCAGCAGGATTACCATTGCTCTTCATCTCTAAAGACTCGCGATTGACACAAGGACATGCAATATTGTCTTGTTGTCATAAGGGTTGTGTACTTTGCTAAGTCACATACTCTTCATTTGTTGCGTCGCCGTTCAACTTTGCCTAAGTCAGGCCTACGCCGTGAAAGCGTAACATTAAGACCAAGCTCTACAATCGTGGCGACCTTTCCAACAACCGCAGAACGTTGGAGCAACTTCCAACCCTACTTCATAGAGCAAAGGGGAGCAAGAAACGTACCCACCAGATATCTCAAGGCTGCAAGGTGGAGGACAAACGTTGGACCTGAAGGATACTACGTAGATACTTCAAGACCGAACCGGTGGTGTCCAGTTGAATTCAACTTTGAAGCAATTTGCTGGACTCGTATTAGGGAAAATCCAAGGGGAAATAACTGGGAAGTAGTTGCACCTGCTGAGGGCAATTTACGTTGTGATATTCACACAAACGAAGTAGTAATCAGATCAGAGTGGGGACCTATTGACGGTGCACCTGAAGAAACGCATTCTGCCAATTCACGAACACCAGCTCCAAGTGAAGCCAGTCAAGAGACTGAAGAATCAGGAGAAGAAGCCGACGAAGACGAAGAGCAGGAAGAAGCCATTGAACAAATCGCGGAACTTACCAATCAAATTCAAATAGTGGAAGAACCCGAAAGAATCCAAGTGATGGCCACCGAAACCATGCAAGAACCCGTTCGAGAGCGAATTGAGGAACCTAATGAACAACTGTTCATTAATCTGGAAACGGGACACGTAATGACAGCCGATGATATTGCGTTATATCGAGCAATAGGATCTGATCGTGCGGATCCTCCGTCGGGAGGAGGAGGAGGACCTCCTGGAGGAGGAGGAGGACCTCCCAGAAGAGGAGGACTCCCTAATCCAGGAGGCGGATTCCCAGGAGGTGGATTCCCAGGAGGCGGACCTCCAGGTGGGGGACTACCAGGCGGAGGAGTACCACCTGTGGGGGTACCTGGTCATCAATCCGACAAATTTATCGGAAATGCCCCGCAAATATTCACAGGGGACCGACTCAAAGCAGATGAGTTCATAACTCAATGGTCGTTATATTGGGGAGTAAACAATAACAATCCCATTATGACGAACGCTTACCGACGATCAATGCTCTTCCTCACGTATATTCAAGGGAAAGCCGTAAATGAATGGGTTATGAGCATGAGTCAATGGCTCAACCGACAAGTAACCGGCGGAGTACCAGAGCAGACACCGGACCTATGGGTCGAAACTGAAAGAGCATTCAGGAGAAGATTTGCAAATACCCTTGAAAGGGAGCAAGCACAAGGAATGCTGAAGCGAGGACTAAAAATGAAGGAAGGGGACCTCGATACCTACATCACAGAGTTCGAAACTCTGGCACGCCAAGCCGGATATCGGTTAAGTTCCGTTCAAACTATTGATCTGTTCACCGATGGACTACCGCAACCCTTATTTGAAAAGGTTTTTCAAATGGATGACCCACAAACATTTGAAGAATGGAAGGATGCGGTCAGACGCCGACAACAGCAATACATCCATATGAGGGCAAAGCTGGACGCCCACAAAGGTCAGGTCCCGAAACCACGTGGATTTACAACCAGAGGAACCATGCCTGGAAATCTTCCCAATCCAAATGCGATGGATACGTCAGCTGATAGGAGTTGAGCACGGCTGGCGGGATCAGAAGAAATTGACTACACACAGCCACCTTACTCTCCAGCCCAATCGAGGAAGAGGTCGCGGAGGAAGGCCAAATGGAAGAGATATCACGTGTTACAATTGCGGAAAAAAGGGACACATCAGCCGTAATTGCTATCAAGCACGAGGACAAGGACAAAATAGTCAGGGCCGATCCACGGATACCAAACCAGTGACAATACGAAGTACGATATCCGGAATGACCGAAGAAGAACAGGCCCAGTATTGGATGAGTCAAGTAGCTGAATTGGGAGATGGAGCAAAGGATCGGATCTTAAAGGATCTGTGGACGAAAGAGGGTTTTCAGGACGCCTGAACCCATCGGCCTGGGTGAGGGTGGTCAATTGTAATTCTGTGATTATCACGCGCTATCGATCTATGCGAATTCCAGTTTCGATAAGAACAAATTACTCAAAGGCCGACATCAGAGTCCTTGTAGACTCGGGAGCAACCGACAATTTCATCAAACCCTCATTTGCTAAACGAATGGGGTTAGGAATGAAACGGTTAGAAAAACCCCGCAAAATATGGAATATTGATAATATGGAAAACAAAGCGGGGCGTATTACTCATTGTGTGGATCTTGATGTGCAAACTAAAGGGATTCACAAGGAAATGCGGTTCCTAGTGACAAACACAGGACAAGAAGAAATGGTACTAGGATATCCATGGCTAGCCCAATACGAGCCAAAAGTCAGCTGGAGACATGCCACTATTCATGAAGACGCTCTCCCTGTGGTACTCCGATCCATTAACCCAAAGAAAGAAGGATCGGTAATTGCCAAAGCACTAACGATTATCGACAAAGATCAAATTGTTAAACAATTAGATCAAGAATGTTTCCATCAGAACTACGGCAACAGAATTGGCAATAGCGGCAAAGCAATACTCTGTCAAAACGGAATTGCCCAAAGAATACCAAGAATTTTCCCATCTATTCAATGAGGAAGCTTCTTATCGATTTCCACCATCTAGACCATGGGACCATGCTATTGAATTCAAAAAGGGGACACCAGATGCCATCGATTGCAAGATATATCCCC
Source organism: Lactarius psammicola (assembly GCA_025769895.1). Taxonomy (NCBI): domain Eukaryota; kingdom Fungi; phylum Basidiomycota; class Agaricomycetes; order Russulales; family Russulaceae; genus Lactarius; species Lactarius psammicola. The sequence continues at coordinate 11,515 of WTXK01001015.1, forward strand.
AAACACAAGACGAGGATAAGGCACTCAAAGAATTCTTGGCCGAACAATTGAAAAAGGGGTATATCCGACCATCAAAATCCCCTTATGCATCACCCTTTTTCTTTGTCAAAAAGAAAGATGGAAAATTACGACCAGTACAGGATTATCGGAAGATCAATGACTACACTATCCGAAATCAATATCCATTACCCCTTATTTCAGATCTCATATCAGATCTTAGTAATGCTCACATCTATACCAAATTAGATGTACGATGGGGATATAACAACGTAAGGATTAAAGAAGGAGACGAAGAAAAGGCAGCGTTCAAAACCCGATATGGTTTATTTGAACCAACAGTTATGTTTTTTGGTTTAACCAATTCACCAGCAACGTTCCAGACAATGATGAACTACATATGCAGGGACATTATCGCCAAACACGAACAAAAGGGTACAACCATACGGGTTTATATGGACGACATCGGAATAGCAACCAAGATAGGCACTAATCTTCAAGCGCATATTGAAGCCGTCAAAGATGTTCTACGAGTATCAGCGGAACATGATCTCTATTACAAATTAGAGAAGTGCACGTTCCATGCGCCACGGATGGATTACCTGGGGGTAATCCTTGAAAAGGGGGTAACACGCATGGACCCTATCAAAATTGATGGCATCAAAAAACTGGCCTAGGCCCAATAAAGTAAAGGACGTACGATCTTTTTTGGGA
>WTXK01001016.1:0-12193 GCA_025769895.1 Lactarius psammicola
GGGCAGATTCCACATCAGATGAGAGTGTGCCCAGAAAGGTGAGATCAAGCTGTAAATGCGCCTCAATAGTGCGCTTGGTGAGCTTCTTTGGCCCACCACGGCACTTAGAGCATGGGCAGTTGTGTTTTTGAGAAGCTTGAGACATGAGTTGGATGGGATTGACGAGGATCTTGTAGATCAGTGGGGGACAAGGGCGAGCGCAGACTCTGGTGCAGAGCGTGCGAATGGCATGTGTTCAGGTGGTCGACATGCCCCCGTCCCAACATGCCTAACTTTACCACTTTTTTTTTCCAGGCCTCGTTTGCATCACCCATACCACCACTTCTTCAAATCATGTACAACGACGACTACTTAGACGACAGCGACATTTTTGATTTGCAGATCTCTCTCTCTCAGATCCCTCCGTGTTCGGACTCCCACTTCGATGGTGAAGGTGAAGACGACACAGTGGGCACTCAGCGCGAGCCAATACTGTGACTGAGGTCAAGGCCCCCAATTGACTTCGCCGCTGGACGACACTCGACTTTTAGCGCCGTCGGTGTCCCTGTGGTCGATGCCACTACCCGTTCAACATCCCGCATCTCAGGCTCAACCCTACACTCTGGTCTTGGTCATTCGGCAGCGCACTCGTTTCCACACAAGACTCCTTTATTTCCACGTCCCTCTATTGATGTTATTGCATCACTAACCATCTCGGAACTTTGCTACAACCCCCACTACATCAAATTACGCGAAGAATTCGACCATGTCTCCAGTAGCCTCGCCATGTGCATAGAACGAGGCTTTTCACAGCATCCAGAGCCCCCGACCGCGACGAGCGACACCCTCGTCCCAGACATCTACCAAGGTGCATCATACTTTGATTTTCCGGCCAGATTTTTACCTTATCAGACCCACAGCACTATCACTGCGCGGTGCGGACTCGTGCGCATCTTCTTTGGGGCCGAGCGATTCGGCGTCTCAACAGATGAAAGTCGATTACGCACTCGACAAGGCCATCGAGAACCTCCTCGAGTGTGTGGAGGCGCCTTCTGTGCAGCCACAATTCCTTCCTGCTTCAGTCCTCTGGTACTACGAAGACTGCAAAAAGGACAAGTTGGAAGGGGATATCATTACAGATGCTAATAAACGTCGACCCAGGATGAATCTCGCTATACGCCGCTGTAAGGCCAGCACTCGGGCTGGGCCTGAAACGTGCATCGCGATGTCATATTGGTGTCACTCCATTTCCGGGCATGCCTTGTATCCTACCTTACCTATTCTGACTTGTTCCTGTTATGATTCTCTCTTTCCTTTCTCTAGTTTAGGTACTGGTTTGTCTTTGTATTTAAGTACATGTTTCATGCTAAATGAAGAAGAGCGCTCGAGTCGCCACTTTTCCCCCCTTTTTACTTTCAAGTTATCGTGCGCGAATTTGACTCGAGTCAGGCCCCAAACGAGGACACTCAAAATCAAAAACTTGCTCATTGACTCACTTGTTCTTGCTGCCCCGGACGGCAATTGGTTCTTCTCTCTCTCTCCTCCTCTTCCTCTCTCTTGGAGTGGAACTCCCTCCGCCTTCGAACTCACTAGGACCCTCAAGTCCTTACACCGCGCAGATGGCTCGAAAATCTCAAGTCAAGAGTTCGCGAACGTGCGACACTCTGCGGACATAATTGTCCAGAAACTCCTCGACCTTGTTGACTCGGACCCTCGCGTGGCCTCACGGCCTGGGGTTTCCAAGTCTCGGACCAAGTCGTTCGTCAAGAACTTGTACAAAGCTGAGTATCGTCAAGCTATTCTCGACCTTGAAGTGGAGCAAAGGCTGCTCCGTTTGTGCTCAGCTCATTGGAAAGCTGACAATATGATTGGTCAGGCGTTCTTGCGGCAAAGCGATGCAGAAACCAAGGCGGCATCAAACTGCATGCGCGCCGCTTCCATGATGCCTGACCGGCCTGGCCTCTCTGATGCGAAGGGTTCCCAGCCCTCGGAACCATTACCCACTGCGCCAATCCAGCAAGTTTGGGATGTGGGCTCCATGAATGTGGCAAAGCGTGCACTTGAGCTGAGTCCTGGGCCCAAATCCCCTTCAGTATTGCACGCTCAAAAGTGCAGCAAGGATGATGCAGTACTCTCCAGACAGAAGACTACGGGCCCTCCAGTGCCTTCAAGTCATCGTGAGTACCATTTTCAACGAAGTTCAACTAATTAACTAACTAGTACTTACACACAGTGCGCCGACACCCTGTAGCCTCCAAGCTTGCTCCAACGTTCCTCAATCGCCACGAGGTGATTACTGTGGAGCCTGCATCGATGAATCTTCGCCCCGTCTTTGTTGATCCATCTGGTGTGTCGTCAATGCACTTACGCTTATCATCCTGACTTGAGGTTAAACTCACAGCCGATAATCTTGTCGGTGAGTCGAAGCTACTCTGGGCACGCGCTACCACTGACCGCGTCTACACAGCGCTCCTCACTTCCGACTTCCCCTCTTTGACCAACGCCCCTGGCCTCATTCACTCCATGAATGCGCAGTCGTCGTTCAAGCAAGGCAAAACTTCCGAGAAAGTCACGACGCTGCTCAAGCGTATTCAATCCGCGGACCTGGGTTCACCAGATATCGACGAAGATGACGTGTGTCAAGGATGGGGACATTATCAATTCACGGCTGGTGGTCTCACCCTGTCGTCCTCACTAGCCACCTGGGAAGATATTGGCAGCGTCGCCACCGCCCTCAAGCTTGTCGCAGCCGCTCTTAAGACGTGTCAGGAAGCACGGTTGATGTGCACGAACGCTGGAACGCCAAAGACTGACGGCTTCATTAGTGATGTCTATCTCAAAAAAATGATCGAATGTCTTGAGAACTGTTGGGTCGGCACTGGTGGGGTACGTGTTCCTTTCTCTGAGTTTTATAGTTCACTGAAACTTTTCTAGACAATTACATCTTTTTCTTGCAATCCGGTCATTCCTACTACTCCCCCCTCCTATCGTGATATAGCAATGTCACCTCCGCGGCGTGGGTTCACGATCAAATTCAAGCAGCCAACGCCCAACACGGATGTCATGGCCGCAGCCAGTGCCTTGGAGGAACCCACAGGAACTAACTCTACTACCAACTCCCAGCAGCCTGTCGCCAGCACAGAACACGCACAGGAGCCTCCATCAGACAAGGTGCGTCGGTGCTTGATCATGCATCATGACACACCCGCTCACCCACAGCATCTAGGGTACTCGTGCAGACCTCGCATCGCTGAAGCTCCTTCAAGTCTCGGAACTCCTTACGTGGATCAGCGACAACAAACTCAATGTTCCTAAGTCAAAGCGCAAGGACGGTGCGTCGTATATGTTCTGGTCCCCCAGAACAAGGTCAAACATTGCACAGATCTCATTGCGGTCATCATTAACTCCCCCAAGTTCGCGCAGGTTCCCAAGTCAAGTATCCAGGAAATCATTGACAATGTACGTTTCTCATTATTTCTTACTTTCAACTTTCAAACTGACCCCACCCCACCTCGCCAGCGCAAGCCGAAAAAGGGGCCAAAGAAGCAACTCGCTGCACTGTAGCGCTATTGTATTGGTTCAGTATGTTTGAGATTCTTGCGGGGGTTTTCCATATTTTGAACTTTCCAACCTACGTACATGACTAGTATACGACCCTCTTCTGACCCTGGCATGACTGCCAACGAATAAATTTGACTACGGACTACAAAAAAAGGATGCATGATGACTAAGATCTGACGAATATGTGGCAAATTTTGACTAGGGAATGACTACGAAGTGTCCTTACATGATTCGAAATGACTAGATCGGACTAGGGATGAGCAATGAAATGGAAAATATTGACTAGATCGGACTAGGGATGACCAATAAAATGGAAAATATTGACTAGATCGGACCTGGGATGACGAACGAAATGGGAAATTATATGTACGGAACTATCCCGAAATGACTTGGAATGACTCAGATCGCCCGTGTGCTGAGTTGTATTGACTTCGGCTGACCACACAATCGGACCTAGATTCGACTAAAATCTGACCATTGGGGTCGGAAATCTTGCAAATTTCCAGCTAGGGGTCATTTTGACTACTAGCCGACCATTTCCGACTTCCAGGTGACCTGGGCCGACTAATCTTTTTTACTGAGTGTCACACTAGATCCCCTGGATGGTGCCTCAAATATCTCAACAGTTGAGGGAGCAAATAGTCTTTTGGCGGTATGGACAGCAGAAGAAGGCCCCAGAAATTGCACTCCTTGCTGGTTGTGCTGAAAGTACTGTCTACAATATTCTCCACTTGTATTGTGACTTTGGGCAGGTCACCAATCCTTATTGTCACCCATGTGGCTGACCTCGTACTCTCAATCAAGGCAACATGAACTACATCCATTCCATTCTCGAAGCCAATCCTACTCTGTATGTAGATGAAATCCAACATCAACTCCTTGTAACACAAGATGTCAAGGTCTCCATTGCGACTATATGCCATGCCCTTCAACAGCTTGCAATTGTTCACAAACACATTGCAAAGGAGGCACTGGAATGAGATGAACTTGTCCGTCCCAGTATAGATGAGGTGGAGGTCCGAAACAGTTATGGTGCATGGAGGATACTTTTATTATCAAGTAGCAGCGTGTAGCATGTACGGGCAAGGATTACAGGCAAGGATACAATCAGCAGCGTGATGGTGTGACATTGTGGCAGCCTATTTTTGGGTGCGACAAAGCCAACCAAACAAGATTTTTTCTGTGGGACACTCCGGTTTATTATGCAACACACTGTATTATGCAACACACTGTATTATGCAACACACTGTATACCAAGACGCGGTTATAGTATGAGTCATGTGTAGTTATAGTCATGTGTCGTAAATGTCCCGCGACCTCACTCCGACATATTATATGCGGTAGCAACTCATAATCCACTGCAACCTTCATACAAATTCCGTAGTTACCGTATTTCAAGGAGGTAACACTTGGTTTCTGGAGAATGATATTAGATTCGTCGCATTCCTCAACTTGGGCACCATCGCCACCAATCTCCGACGTCGATAAAACATTAGGAGACAATATGATAAAATGCCATCATCTGAAACTAAAGCCGTGCAGGTACCCAGCTCCGCGCCCTCATTCGTCCAAATGTTCGGATAGTAGCTTTATGATCTCTGTTTTTATGTCATTTCCCGCTTTCGCCATGTCCAAAGGAGTCTCCCCATAGCCATCGCGCGTATTGGCATTACTACTGTGCTTCAATAATAATCGCACAAGTTCCAGATGTCCGTGACTGGTTGCATCGTGCAACGGGACCCGGCCCCAGTTGTTTCTCGCACTGACCTCAGCATTATGCTCAAGAAGGATCTTGGCAACCTCGAGACGCCCATCGTATGCTGCAAGGTGCAGTGCGGTCGATTGGTCGAACTGCTGAGCGTCCACGTCTACGCCACGCTCGAGTAGCCACTGCACAACGTCAGGGAAATCAAAGGTCGATGCATAATGCAGAGGAGTTCGGTCGCATTCGCCCCGGATATTCATATCGGCGCCATTCTCCAGCAACAACCATACAACCTCGATGTTACTTTGGGAAAGTGCCGCATGCAAGGGTGTCCAGTAGTGACCACCCTTGGTATTCACGTCCTGCGGACGCTTCGAAAGCACGTGTTCAACCAAGGCACGATGTCCAATCCGTATGGCGTAATACAAGGGGGGTGCTTCTGGTTGTCCTGGGCTTGTCCCGTAGTTCGGGAATTCATCCACGTTGTGAAGCCAGAGCCATAAAGCTAAATGCAGTTTGTCTGCGTCAAACAGATCATCGATCCCGTCCTTTACGTGCGACAAAACGTTCTCGAACTTGACGTGGTCGATCCAGTGCTCTGCTGCGTACTTGGCAAGGGGAAACCCGACGATGCTGTCGCTGTCAACTTGCTCATCTAGTCGGAGGAGGACACCTAGAGAGGCCTGTGCAAGAATCGTGTGGGCAGACTCGAACCGAATATGGAATCGCGACTCTTCTCCAAGAGAACTTGCGAGACGATTTGATGTCAGGAATTCTTTTACGGAGAAGTGGGAGAACTGAACCACACGCGAATCTCCATCCATGATTACCGTCACCAAGCTGGAGCATGCTGACAGCACCGCTTCTTCGTTATCTTCCCATCGCCAATCCGCATTCAACTTCGGACCACCTCTCGCGTTGAAGTCGACGGCCAGGACTTCTGCAAGTTCCTCGACTCGAAGTGGACGAGCAGCCACAGTCAGGCATTGCAAGAGACGGTAGGCGTGATCTCTGTTCGCCCTGTTGATCTCCCTCAGTATCCGCTCGTATGTCTCGTCCAGAGACTCGGGTAATTCCTCGAGGATGCTGATCACACTGGATGGAAAACAGTGACGCAATATCTCCAATTGGCAGAACACCCATCGGAACCTGCACGAAATCTTCAGCAAGCACAACGACGGAGTAGCGACGACCTCACATTCCATCTGCCTTGGCCGACAGCGTCCCAACGACCAAGTCCCTTTCCTCTGCTCTCCATCTCCGCATCCTCGAGTCCGAGTAAACAACCGAGCTGACATAGTTCGCGATGTCTGCATTCTGTCCACTTTCGTCGTGAAGAGAGATGCGGTGAGGCGCCAGTGGCTCGAGAGCATTACGGATGTCGATCTCAGGACGACTTGTGATACATAAATGCAGATTCGACAGTTTCAACTCGACGAGATCCTGGATAAGTCGCAGGACCTTCTCACGCGGTGACGGCATCCCCGATGTGTTGAGACATTCGTCAACCGCGTCTAAGATGAGGTATATCGGAGTTTCTCCGAGGGCTACGAGCATGTTCTTGAGGCATTGTGCGAGCGCGTCGTCATTTGGCTGTACTGAGCCGCGACGGTGGGATGTGTACAAGGAAAGAAGGATGTCGCAGTAGACATCGGATTGATCAGAGAGCTGTATGAGAAGGGAAGAGAGCAGAGCACGGGAATCCTGCTTTGCAGTGTCCTTGAAGTCGAAATAAAAGTAAGCCATCGACGCGAAACCCGGCGTTACAGACGCCTTCTATATCTTGGATGATCACGGAGCTAGACGAAAGGACAGCTTGAACTCAACTATATGAGTAATAGTCAGGAAAAACGAACCTGAGAATACTTTTCCCCGAGCCCGCTAAGTGACAGAAATGCGTTAGTAGCAATTTGGTCACAGAGGAAGAAGCGTACGTTTTCCGTGAACCCACAACAGGCAGCCAGATGACCTCCAATATTTGAAGGCGTCGCCTCGAGTGAGCCATGCTGCGGTACCCTTGTGGTGGGCACCACAAGCGGTGTTGTAATTGATGGACGGATCAGGAGGAGATAGCCAGTTTCGAAGGTCATGTCGGAGCTGGTTACCTGTTAAGTATGTGAGCAAGCACGGCAAGTAACAGCGGCGATGGGAAATAACTGACGATGGATATCGTCTACGGTGTTCACGATCCGTTCGATTGCTGCGCTTCTTTCGTTCCCTCCTAGCCAAACCGAAGTGTGAGGAATGGTGTGTAGGACAAATAAGCAGGTTCACGCACCTTCGGCGAGTAACTTCACATTGTCGTTGACGACCCCCACCCTCTGATCGACTTGTCTCACTCTGTCATCGACGGCCTGGACATTGCGGTCAACGCGTTGGACACTTTCATCGACTCCCTGAACCCTTTCGTCGATTCCCTGAACCCGTTCGTCGACTCCCTGTACCCTTTCGTCGACAACGTCCACCTTCCCGTCGACGCCTTGCACTCCCTCGTTGACGCCCTCCACCTGCGACCCGATGCCCTTCACCCTGTCACCAACGTTCTGAGTAAGCCTCAGGACCTCTGCAGTCGCCATACGGGCCTCTTCTTGTGTCAATCTGTCGAGCCTCCCCAGCGCGTCCTCAATATCTCTTCTTCCTACTAGCTTCTTGAAGAATTTCTCTGAATAAAATCTAATGAGATCAAATCAGGGTATGACTTGCGAATAACGTACTCGCTCGCCCTTGTTTTATCTCCTTTGTCGCTATCGCGAAGATAGACAGCACCTCGACCATAATTTTTACGATAACGTCCGTCATAGCTGTCGTCTGTGGAACTTCTGTATAGGCCTCGAGCCGTTTGAAGAAGTTCTCAATGCGTTCGAAGATGTCAATGAGAGCGTCGTGGCTAGCAGCAACGTCCTTGGACGCCTGAATGATCGAGCTGTCATAGTGGGCCATAGAGTGGGGTCAACGATAATGCTCACCAAGAGTAGAACTCCGATTCCAGCAAATATCACCTTGGCGGGCGAGAACACCTAGAAGACGAATATGAGAGCCCAGTTCTCGAACGAGGCAACATTCCGAGACTCACCAATCCAACGCCCTTCGCCGAGTGTAGCAGAGAGCGCGTAAAGGACATTTACGGTTGGGTTGAGCCACTTTGTCAACCTCTCATCATCTCTCCGAGACTGGTCAAACTCCTGAACTTGGGCTCTAAGGACGGCAAGAATTGCATCGGGAGAGTCGCATGTGTTGAGCCAGGCGGCTAAGGGATGAGATGTGATGTCCTGCCCCGTTCGCTTTTTGTAGGCATTGAAGGCGTTTTTGAAGATAGACTCGAAGTTCGAGGAAGAGGCGCTCGCGAGAGGGGATTGGGACATGGTGTAGCCGTAAGGTGTCGGCTCGGGTTAGGAAGAGGAGGAAAAGTAGATGATCTGTGACCGTAATTTTTTCAACGGAGAAAACTCGAGGCGGGACAGGGCACAGCCACGTGTATTGCAGATATTCGGGTGATCTGGGTGAGGATGATAGACGCTTGGATAGACGCGCTACTGACTCGATAACGATAAGCGTGGCAACATAGCCGAACGGGTCACTGTAGCGAGAGAGAAATAGTTCGAGTTGAAGGATTCAGAAGAAGAAAGGGTCGTTGATGGCAACGGCTCAGAGCTCATAGTTGTTGGATACAGCATGGCCTCTTGGTACAGCACTCGTACGGCAAGAGTCCAAATAAAGAGTACTTACTAACCAAAGGACTGGCCTGCATTTTTGTTTTCTTTTGTACACTATGTATCACTACTACATGGTTACTCTAGTATCAAATGGGTATGAGATCCAAATCGTCCCGAACCCTTTCAATATAAGATATCCCCACGCTCGGGATCGGGAGTGGCTCAAGTTGATAGGGTGCGTTTTGTGCCAACGCGTAACGAGTCGAACTACATTTGAGGCTGAGTGTCTTGGGATGCGGGTTTCGACCTTGGCTTTGCATTGGCGAGTGCGTAACGTGTTTTCAATCTGGCGCCATCCCCCTGACCAACTCGTTTGTTGAGTTCGAAAATGTAAGCTCTACTGCTCAAAAGCGCTCAAATATGAGGTATGTCCAAATTAGGTCGAAATCAGGCGTCCCAAGACCCAAACTATGAAGCACAGAGTAAGTCAACGTCGAGAGTGAAGAAGCAATAAGTCCAGCGGAACTCACAGGACCCTATCCAGCATTGGAGGAGAATCCATCAGTGTGGCAACCCAGTTTTGAGCCGACCATGATATCATTGAGGACCACGGGGCCACTGTCATACGGCCAGGGGGTTGAGGAAGCCGAGGGGGGAAAAGCGAGTAGCCATCAAGCAGTGCAATATTATACTTGCCACGATCTGTACATTTGCGGTCAGCTGGGTGCTCGAGGATAGACGACCCAAATGAGATGGAGGAGGAGAGACGCACGGGGGCCGCTTGTGCCGGATGTGACTACCTCGACACTATGAGGAAGATCCGGAATCCGATAGCCTGCGCGCGGAGATGTCGGGGATGCTGGGGTCAGTAGCGCAGCACGAATCACGGAGGTCGAAGGAGGCGAACGCACTCGTAGAGGCCTTGATATCGGTTGCCGAGGTTCCAGATGAAGGTGGGCGCGGCCTGCGGTTTTTGTAACCCACGCGCTGAAAGTAGTTCGAAGAGCTGCGCCCGGAAAGGCTCGCCGCGATCTCCGGCTTGTAGTCCGTCGTCCCGCTGACGGAAGTAACACAGAGACCTGCCAAAGCGTGATGGCGTGGAGTCACTGGAAGACCCGTACATACACCTCCAAACCGAGAAAATAATGCAACACGTCCAGGTTGTGGAGAACACGGTCATAAATTGGACGGAGCCGTCGTTGGTCACATAGCCTCCTTTGCCGATGCCGAAGCTGCCATTCGCAAGGATCCTGACGCCGCGCACGCCGAGCTGCGCGAACGGGTCGCACACGTACCTTGCATGTTCTCTCGGGATGCACTTCTCGTGATGATCGCCGACGGAAGGCTCGGTTGGCTGAGGATGCATCTGAGCCAGGTGAGAAACCAGTCGTCTGTGCGCGACGACCTGGGGCCGGAGCGGTAAAAGATGTACGGAAGCAGATCCGGCCACAGCGTACTGGATGTCGAAGTTCGGCTCGGAGTTGGGACGAGTCAGGTCGTATCACCCGTTGATGGTTCGTCGCAGCGGCTGCGTAGGTGAACGTGTTGTACAACCGGCACAGGAACGTCGGCGAGGTTTTACCATCATCGTCGCAACTCGACAGCATGGCCATGGGCACCTCCGATGCAGGCTTCTAGTTTTCCAGCCCCTGCTGGTGCCCCATCGGAGTGCTTGTGCAGTATCTCCCACTCTCCCACTGCGTGGGCGGGGAGGCAAAGTAGGTCGGCGCCAGTCTGCACGTAGTCGCGCAGCACCGAGGGAAGCGCGTAACGAACCGTGCGGACAATGGTCTCATTCGTCTTAACGTGCCTGTAGAGCTGATATGATGGCCAAGGAGAGCATTTTTTTAAAGTCACATACACGCCATTGAACACTAGTGTGTTTCTGCCATGTGTCAGAGGGACAAATGAGGAGGGAATGCTGTGGTATTCCGAGTCAAGCCAGGATTTTACGGTGTCGAAGCGTACTATCTGGTGCGGCCCAGGAGAGACAAGCCTAGGTCACGTACTAGTTTGCGGGCTGTTGAGACAGACTGTATTAGCACCGAAGCTTGAGCTGAATTTAGGAGAGTTCCCGCGAGGTCCTCCAGACAATTCAAGTCATAAGCAGAGTCGATAAGTATAGTAATTGGGAAGACCTTTGCACATCTCATGAGGCTGGGCCAATCCCACAATCGGGGAGATATACATAGTACACTGTGGGCATTTCAGGATGTGGGGCCTATTTCTATTATTATTTTATGAAGAAAATAGTCCAAAAGAGTCCACAATGTACACACACAAAACAGCGTGAGCACATCTACAATATACTCTACAATGAAGGAAGGGTGATGCCTCTGGATACATTATGGTCCCATTTATAATGTAAATGCCTATAAAAGCCTCATGTAACCAGGGCATTCATTGACAATGAATCAAAGTCAATCATGATGATAATTTAGTAGAAATTATTTATAATAATATCGCCGTTGTTACCCGGATCTCATTGGGGTTGCATCCAGCACGACAGCCGACATCGGAACATCTTAAGTCAATGACTCGAGACACCAAGACTCGAGACATTGAAATCACAACTCACAACTAATCATGGAAACTAGTTGAAGACGGCACGGCATGATTGCGAGCGAGACATTCACTTGCTCATCAAGCGCTCATCCCTCGTGCAATGACTACAGCATATGATCGAGTTGTGTAGTAATCTTATTGCCATGCAAAGTGAATAAATTGACCAGACTACTGCACAGTGTACCCTATAGATAGTACAGGTAAAGTGAACTGCGCACCGACACGTTTGCATGCTTAGCACCACTCGTGCGGCTCAGCCAGCCACTGACCCGCACGAGTTGCACCTCGCGCCGCGTCCGAGATTGAGGGATTCATACGCTCGCGGGTTTGCGTGCTGTGGTTGTGGAATGCGACATGGTGAACTGAACCAGACGCCGACATGACTAGGTGCTGAGCACAACTGACGTGGCTCAGTCACTGACCCGCGCGAGTTTTGCCTCGGTCTCGCGTTCAAGAATGTGTGAACTGTACGCTTGTGGGTCTGCACACTGCGGTTGTGTCTTGGAGAACCCGATTCAGATGCGGGTTAGTCTTTGGCCTCGCGTTCGAATGCGGAATTCTTACGGATGCGGAATTGCGGGCTGGGTTTCCACCCCGGCCTCACGTTCAAGAATACTCGTATTGGATGCAGGTTAGTCCTTGGAATTGGACACCGTGCTGAGATACAGTACGGGCATTCGATTAGCGAGTACTTTGTGGAGTCACATTGTAATACTTGACTTTTTTTCGC
>WTXK01001017.1:0-12111 GCA_025769895.1 Lactarius psammicola
TCCCAGATCAAGATAGCGCACCTCCCTCTCCCCTTACCCCCCTCTCCCACTCATCTTCCTTCGACATCCCTTTCCTTCCCAACCCCCCCAACCCCCTCCGAACCCCCCCCTTCGTCGCTCTTTCCCGCATCCCCGTGCCCTCAACGCGCCTGACCACTAATAACGGCTTACAACATGGACCACGCCTGGCTGCTGCCATCTCAGATGTGCGGCTGGCTGGGACTTCGCCGCCAGGAGGAGCGATCACACAGGGCGGCGCCTCCTGACCATGCCCTTGCCATTCTCTCCCTATACTCTGATGTACGAGACACCCACGAAATCTTTCACGCTAACCTCTGCCCCGAAGGATCCCCCTCATCCGTCGATGAAGTCCTCGCTGCTTTGACCGACGGTTCTCTTGAACCAACCCTAGACACAGACGATGAGCCCACATGGGCACAAGCAATGGCGTCCCCCGAGCGCGAATTCTGGATCGCGGGTGGGCGTGAGGAACTTAAGAGCCTCAAGGACCTCCAAGTCTTTGTACTAATACCTCGCTCAGAAATTCCCCGTGGGCATCGACCACTCAAAGGCAAACTTGTCTGCAAGAGAAAGCGGGATGATACAGGCAAGGTGGTACGTTACAAAGTTCGTTATGTCGCAAAGGGTTACGCGCAGCGTTGGGGCTTCGACTATGATAAAACCACCGCTCCGATGTGCGGCTTGAATCCTTCCGTTCCATCCTACACATCGCCGCTACCCTCGATTGGGACTTACAACAGTTTTGACATCAAAACCGCGTTCCCTCCACGGCATCCTCCCTGACAGTGAAACAATGTACATGGAACAGCCACCTGGTTTCGAAGCCCCTGGGAAAGAAGACTGGGTCATGCGCTTGATGAAGAGTATCTATGGCATGAAACAAGCTAGTCGGATATGGAACCAAACTTTCCACAATGCCGTAACAAGTGGGGTTTCGAGCGACTTCCCTTGTGAATGGTGCGTCTATCGCCGTCAGTCCCCCACCGGGACAATTATTTTCGCTGTCCACGTCGACGACATATTATCTGCGGCGTCATCAGAAGACGAGAACTCTTGGTTCAAAGCACAACTAAAGGCTCAATGGGACATATCAGATCTCGGACCGCCCAAATTCGCCTTGGGAATCGCTATTACTCGCGACCGTCCAAATCGCACAATATCACTCTCACAAACAGCAATGATCGATCGCCTCATTGAGGAGTTCCACCAAACTGACGCTTACCCCAACCGATACCCCTATGGTCGCTGGACTACAACTCCGGAGACCCGACAAGTCTCAACCGCTGTCGCCCGAAATTGCCGAATGGGCAGAGCGTACTCCCTACCGATCTCTAGTGGGAAGCTTAATGTACATCTCCATAGCCACCAGACCCGACATCGCCTACGCTGTCGGGAGATTAGCATCCTTCCTGGACTGTTACCGACCTGAGCACTGGACTGCTGCCGTTCGGGTCCTCCGCTATCTCAAGGGTACACGACATTTCTCCCTCACACTGGGCGGGCATCAATTCTTTGAAAATCTGTGGTTATTCTGACTCTGATTATGCCAATTGCGTGGACACCAGTCGCTCAGTAGGCGGTTACTGCTTCACCCTGGGGTCAGGAATGGTATCCTGGAGTTCGCGAAAGCAACCTACAGTGGCTGACTCTTCCTGCTACGCCGAGTACATGGCGCTCCATGAGGCTGCGCACGAGGCTATCTTCCTACGACAACTTCTGGAAGGACTACACTTGCTACCTTCCGGCCCTACTCAACTTCTATGTGACAATGACGCAGCCTCTCGACTAACAGAAGACCACGTCTGGCACTCACACACCAAGCACGTGCGTGTCAAGTATCACTTCACACGAGAACAAGTTCTCTCTGGGGATCTCTCTGTGTCTCGCGTGCGCTCTAAGGAAAACACCGCCGATATCCTTACCAAACCACTTGCCAAGTCGGACTTCCAACGCTTACGCCATTACCTCGGCATCCGCGAACCTACTAGTCCTGCATAAGGAGGAGGCAGATCACGGCTCAGCATGAGGAGGAGAAGGCGTTCACTCTCATTTCTTTACTTTCATTTCTTTACTTTCATTCGTTCACTTTCATTTCTTTACTTTACTTTATGTTTTCCATCTTCGCCTTTCTCTCCCCATATATTTTCGTCCCTTTTGATTATACGTACTCACTACTTTTCACGCACCATACCTTAGCGTCGAGGAGGAGTGTCGAGATGAGGTCGAGTATATATCACGCCGCATCGTTATGGGTCCACGTGACTCGTGATATTTACGCGTCTTGGTATTCGAACGTATGCCCCTCAGTCTTCCGTCTTATACAGTGACTGAGGGGTAAGTAACTACATACTTTAGCTACCGCTACATTACTAACTGTACCCAAGACGTTCTAGGTACATACAATAGAGTCTTCCGTCTTATACAGTGACTGAGGGACGTTCTAGTTTTTACACGGTCACGTCTGTGGGATTCTCGCCAGATGGCCAGCGCATCGTCTCAGGCTCTTACGATCTCACAATTCGTGTGTGGAATGCCAGGACAGGAGAGACGGAGGCAGGCCCATTCACTGGACACACGCATTCGGTCTGGTCTGTGGGATTCTCGCCAGATGGCCAGCGCATCGTCTCAGGCTCAGTCGATCTCACAATTCGTGTGTGGAACGCCAGGACAGGAGAGACGGAGGCAGGCCCATTCACTGGACACACGGATTCGGTCAGGTCTGTGGGATTCTCGCCAGATGGCCAGCGCATCGTCTCAGGCTCGGACGATGGAACGATTCATGTGTGGAACGCCACGACAGGAGATACGGAGGCAGGCCCATTCACTGGACACACGGATTCGGTCTTGTCTGTGGGATTCTCGCCAGATGGACAGCGCATCGTCTCAGGCTCTTCCGATTTCACAATTCGTGTGTGGAACACCACGACAGGAGAGACGGAGGCAGGCCCCTTCACTGGACACACGGATATTGTCAGGTCTGTGGGATTCTCGCCAGATGGCCAGCGCATCGTCTCAGGCTCTTACGATCGAACAATTCGTGTGTGGAATGCCACGACAGGAGAGACGGAGGCAAGCCCATTCACTGGACACATGCATTGGATCAGGTCTGTAGGATTCTCGCCAGATGGCCAGCGCATCGTCTCAGGCTCGGACGATCTCACAATTCGTGTGTGGAACGCCACGACAGGAGAGACGGAGGCAGGCCCATTCACTGGACACACGGATTTGGTCTGGTCTGTGGGATTCTCGCCAGATGGCCAGCGCATCGTCTCAGGCTCGCGCGATCGAACAATTCGTGTGTGGAACGCCACGATAGGAGAGACCGAAGCAGACACATTCACTCGACACCAGGACTCGATCGAGTCTGCGGCATTCTTGCCAGATGGTCAGTACACTGTCTCATCAGGACACGGATTGATTCGTATTTTGAACGCTACCACAGGAATTACGGAAACTACCAGACAAGTCGGCTTCACTGACCACTCCGTGATCAACGAGGAGGGATGGATATGTGGTAGTAACGGTGAACTCCTAATGTGGATTCCGCGAATACATAGGAAAGGTCTTCACCGTCCCAGTAATATCTGGGTTGCAGGCGAATATGAAACCCGCATCGATATTTCTAACTTCGTACATGGGCGTAGTTGGACTACCTGTATTAACACCTAGATAGAACCGCTACAGCAACCCGTAATTTTCCTTTGGGCGGTCTGAATTATAATGTGATTAGAGTTCATTGGGGCAGTACATGTTAAACGCTCGTCACTGGCAGGTATTGAAGCATTGCTGTCAGGGTTAGAGCAATCGCGCAACATCACACATCCGCGAGTTTCTCCAGATCCAGCTCGTGCTCGTCGGACACGCGCAGCGCGTCTCCGAACCCCTCCATGGATCCACCAACTTCTCCGTGATCCGATGCGCCATGACGAGATCGACGTACTACACTTTGTTCGCATCTATCACGTCCCTTTGCAGCGCACCCTAGCCTGAGCTCGACGACGGCGTTCTCATGAAAATGGTCTTCGGTCATGGAGAACGTCTCGTCAAGTACGCCTAGTATATCGTTTTCCTTGTAAAAGAGCCATCAGCGGACATCACGATAAAGATCACGACGACGAGCACGCACAGCACCGGCATAAGGCCTTTGTACAGCTCATAGTCGACAGTTTCAAAGGTCCTTCAGGTTCGCCATCTTTTTGAGAGCCACTTATAGAAATCGGTACAGGCTATCCATTGAGTAACTAATGATGGATTACGGCGGGGCCGAGAACGTGGCCGATGAACTTGAAGTAGTCGAGGTGCTCCGGATTCACGCCCGAGGCCCGGTTGATCTGTAGTGTGTTGTCGTGCGCCGAGTACTGGAACAGGCCGTAGCTCGCGTTAAACATCTCGTGCAAGAGGAGGGAGGACCACTCACGGGAGACGCCCCCATAGTCGAGCGCATCCTAGCCCTCGAACTTGATCATGCGCCGCTCGCGGAAGTTCTCCAGCGTCCTCGAAGACCCACCTCCGACGCACGCACACGTCGCATTTGGCATTGGCGATCGGGCGAATTGCCGGCTGGCTCCGGAAGTACACGATCTTTCGCCGATAGTCGGGCTAGTACCGCGACGCGCTGCCTGCGTCGACCGATGACGGCAGCCGCGGGTCATCCTACGTGGTCGTGCGCGTGTTGTGGTCCACGGAGTAGATGCGCCGCGTCGACGTCGTGCGCATTTCCCGACCCGGTAGCATTGGAACTAGCGCGGCGCGGTCATCGCTGCCGAAGGTCATGATTCTGCGTTGTCGTCCTCATGTGATGATCAACGAAATAAGGACGGCCGTCAGGCGTGCGGCGGTCCCCCCATCAGAGGGATGGGTACACGTCAACGTAGGTGCAGTATGGGTTGGTTGTGCTCAGAGATAGGGTCTCTTTGACGGCGCAGGCGGAGGGAGTGTGAGCGGCGGGGATAGGTGCCGACAGATGGGGGGATGGATGGGTCCAGGTGGTGCTGCGTGTATCGCGGTCGACATAGAAGTGGAGCTCCCACCCGGGGTAGGGCGTAGGGGCAGGAGACTGGCGGAAGCAGCGTCCGGGACAGCCGGCTGGGTGATGTAAATGCGCGATGAGTTTGGATGGATATGGGCTGCGCTGGTATGAGGGCGGATTTCGGGATTGGATGTAGGCAAGGAAGGAGATGGTTGTAATTGGTGGTGCGGTGGGGTAGGCGCTGAACTGCCATCGCGATTATATGGTATGGTTGGCGGCTGGGGGTCGCGGCTGCGGCGTGGTCGAGGAAGGGGATACGTGCATACCGTTGAAAGGCCGCAAGGTCGAGTTGTTGGGGAGGCCGACTGCCATGAGAGGAATCTTGGCCTTCTGTGGCGAGGGAAAACGATTTGGCCGTCATGTCTAAGCTGGAGTTCGACGTTCTGGACGACTAAAGCCCGAATGATACATATATATGATGAATGGGGTTGCAAGAAAAAGAAAAGGGAGGGGGCACACCGCTTCCGCCTTGATCAAGGTCGAGAACGTCTCCGACGGTGATTGATACCGATCCAAGGAAATCCTGGTCGTTGCACTCGAACTTGCATTGATGAATGACTAGAATTCGTATTTTGGATGATCCTCGAGAAAGGAGTGGTTAAGAAAAGATATAGGTGACGCAACAAGTTGAATGTTTTATTCCGATGGAGTGAAAATGGAAGTTATACGGAGGTCAGGACCGTCTGCTTTGTGACTGCGAAGGGATTTGCGAAGGGATTTGGGAGAGAGAAAAGGCAACGTTTGACGAGACCGGTTAGCAGCGAGTAGTCAACAGCCCACAGTCGGGAAGCTTGAGGTGACTATTCTTATCGATCCAGTTTACAGTAATGTTACTACTCGAACTGTGTCAGCCCAATCTACCCAGATTGAGAGCAGACAACGGCACAGACGAGTGCTCCGTCCCGGCCATTACGACGGCTCGCGTGCTTACGTCATTTGTACATCTCTGTCCGTTCACTGCGATCCAGCTGCCGATGACAAGGAAATATTCCATCGACTAAATTAGAGCTGATGCCGATACGAACTTTTTGCACTGATTCCTCTATTGCATCGTTCAACACCATCCGATAACAGTCTTTAAGTGCCCACTAGGTATTTTACTCATATGGCTATAACTTCGTCTATTCAGAGAGTCAAGCGGTTCGTAAAAGCAGACATTACCCGCGTCCCAAGATCAGATTGGATTTGAAGCGACTTTGGCTCGACAAGCGTTGTCCTCAGCTCGCTTAGGCTTTTTAGATGGGTGATAGCTTTGTGTTGTCTTCAAGTTCTGCCTGCCAGTGCCAATCCGTGTGCAATTCTCACGTGACCTGTGCCCGCGATGCTCAGGAGTTCTGCCACGTGTCGGGTCGGGGCCTCTTCTCGCTACTCTCAAGCCTATCGTCGAGAACTTGAACACGCAAGTTGCGTGGAGACGTACGTACAAGCTATCTCCCCCTTCTTCCTACCTACCAAATATCTCACCGCTCACAAGCCGTTGCGTGTGTGTAGCCGCCAATACGATGATAGTTGTGCCCAACAAACCCTCGTCAATTTCGAGATCGGATGACCGTTTCTCGGACCGTTATTTCTCACAAGCACGAGGATACGAGAGTTCTTTGGGGTGAGGGCGGTTAGCACATTCCCGGATTGGCGTACCGTCGACTTAGGCTCGTTGAGCCATGCGGGTTAATCTGCTCACCTTTTCCTTGTCGTGAGTCATCGCTGTGGCATGGGTACACGCTAGGGGTGAAAGCCCTTGCTACGATATCCTGTTCGGTTGTGTTTCAATCAACCGTGAATGTTCGTTTCTGGCCGTGGAAGTTTCGGGAAGTCCTCGAATACCTCAACCATATGGAAGGCCATGCTTCCTAGGTCTTTTATGAGCCTTCTCGATATTTATACGACTCCAAGAATGCCATAATTCCGAGGGACAAGGATCTTTACGCATAAACTATGGCCAGCGGTGCGTCCCGTCTTGTGCGTCACATACGGTTCATATGAATCGTCTTGACTATCTATGTCCGTGGCCGTATGGACGTCTACGTTCTCGCTTACTATATAAGGTCTCGTAGACCCGTCCCTGCATTCCAACTTCACTGGCCCTCTAGTCAGTGTCAAGCGGGCATTTTTGTCCCTGCTCCTCGCTCACTCAGTTTTTGCGGCGAAATGGTGCGAGCATTTCACTTACTCTGAAAGAATCGAGGCTCATACAAAGCTGGCCAAGCTATTGATCCCCCTGGAGGTCAATTCCCACTCCCGGTGACTACCACAACACCTCAAATGGCCTTAAGATGTAACCCCGCCCTAATCCCTTTCCTCCCCGATGACCTCGCGGACAATTCTTCTAGCCTGATCCTCGTTGACGCTCTTATCCGGCACCAGGAAATTGCGGGAGCCCAGCCTCTGATCATGCTCTCCTCTCCAGATGCCGATTATCTGTGAGCGTGTTTGCCGATGGAAAGTCTTTGATTGCTGGAACCGTCCCCTTGAATGGATCGACTACCATTCCATTCTCTCTATCCGCATTATCGCCTCGCTTGAAGCCATATTCCCTTACTTGCACAGCGACGCTACCGTCACCTAACCAAAATTTCACGTCAACTCCCACAAACCTGGCCTTCCTCCCATCGCCTCCTGATACCGTAGGCTCCATCACGAGACTCGACCAACGAACAGGTGGCCTCCTTGTCAAGCGGGCGCGTTCGCAAGATCCATATGAACCAATTTTCCCTGTTGGCTTCTCTACACAATTCGGAGGTTATCTGGAAGGAAACGATGGTATACTAGAAGAGCTTAAGAGCCAAGGGTATGTGCGGTTCTCAACTCTTACGAACCGACCAGCAGTTAATAACGTCACTTCAGAATCAACGTGGTGAGTGTGTTCAAGCAACTGCATCAACCTTATAAGACGTCGGCATGCACAGGTGCACCCCATTCCGCCGTTTGACAATATGGCGGCGTTCAATCACATGGTTGACAAGATGGAGGAGCTTGGGTTATGGCTGATGTATGACATGCGTTGGTCAGTCTTCCCCTGTACTGCTCGTACAGACTCTTAAATTTGGTCTCTAGGGACTACAAGAATTCAACATCAGTCACGGAGCAGGTCACGTCGATCATGGGCCGGCCAAACCTTCTACTGTATTATACGGCAGACGAACCCGATGGTTCTGACCCGCCTTGGGCGGCTACGACTGCTGCCGCGCTCGTTAATTCTCTCGATCCGTACCGGCCATCGTCCCTTGTTCTCAACTGCCAGGACTACTTATTCGACCACTACGCTGCTGGAACGCCTATTCTGATGCAAGACACGTACCCTATCGGCATCAATCCGAACTACAGCGTCATGTACGACACGCCTTGCACGACCGAACAAGGATGCTGCGGGTGCGACAATTGTGTCGGCGATTTTGAGGACATCCGCAACCGCATGGACGATTTCACCATGCGGCTCGAGGTACTCGGCTGGGAGCGATCCAAAGGCATCTGGACTGTGCCACAGGGCTTTGGATCTACACAGTACGTTGATCCGTCGATCCGTTCACGGCTTTCCTTGTTGCCGGTTCCACGGCAACAATCGATGCAGACCATAGACAGCTCTTCTGACGATGCGTGATTGTCGCACTCTTATAGGTTCTGGTCGCGCACGCCGATATACATCGAGTTCCTGGTGCAGATGATCGTCGCGGTCAACGCGGGTGCGCGAGGTTCCATCGCCTGGACCCAACCAGCCATGGCGGGAATCACGGCCGCTGCATCTGCGTTTGCCAGCGCACTCCCTGAGCTCACGCCCTTCCTGCTCTCTTCGCCCCTATCCTCGCCACCCGTCGACTTTGCGCACGTCGTCACGTCCAATCGGCTGGACTTCGGCGTGTGGGTTTCCTCGGGGGGTAAGGCGCTGATCATGGCCGCCAACTTGAACTACTTTCCGTCGACATCCAGCTCGACGACGTGCTCTCTGCCACGCAATTCAAAGGGATGGCCCTGGTAAATCCTCGTTTGGTGGTGGATGGGGGTGCCAGGATCGTGGGCACGCAGGTTACGTTTCAAGGGAACGTGCTATCAGGCGCGTGGATCTTCGGGTGATCCTGTCGAGTTGGTGGACGAGGTTACGCATGCAGTTTGACGGATACCTTTTTTTTCCGGGTTCCTACTTTTAGTGTGCCCTTCACGTGGGGGTGTGGGGTAGCGGGTGGCAGATAAGAGTTACTCGTCAGTATACCATGAGTAGGGTGTTGGTGTTGGTGAATATAGATACCCTGCACGTGCACCGTTTGCATCGGTTTCGATGTTGTCATGGTATTCTGTTGTTATGTTTTCACGTAGTATGTCAGTGAGGACGAATCTCTTCCCGGAAATTTGCCAAAGTTATTAAGAACTTGACCAAACGCCGAGTCCTTCCTTATTCAACCTCAGAGTCATATCCACACTGTCACACCACTGCAATAGTATGTATGCCAATGCTTTGACCAATAACCTCCTCTACTGGAGGGACGGTAAGTCATAACCTCTTCCAAGAAGGCGTGGATCCTGGTAAGTCACTCAGGACCGCCAACATTTCCGGCGCTCAGCCAGTAGAGCAGCGTCCGGAATATGGGACTGCCTCACCAGTACCCAGTGAATGAGGACGACTAGGAGATACTTCACAAGCACGTCGCATGTCCGTCAAGGAGTTATGTTGGCGTTCCGCTCGTGGAATTCCGGAGGGTTGCTATAAACACGGGCAGAAGCGTCTAGCTCACCAATGAACGAGAGTACTCCATCTCCACTTGCAAAAGACCGAATTAGGTTTTCGATTGAGGTGCTCCTACTTCTTTTCCGAGCTGTCTGATAAGTACTAACGCCGTCCTTCTCCCTAGCGGACTCGTTGTGTATGAGGGCGTAATTCCCGTATCTATAGGTTTAACTCGTCGTAACATAATATGCAGCACGGCGATTTTCGGTTGTCCCTCTTCGCCGTTCCAAAAAGGATGCCTCAAAAACATCAACAATGGCTTCAATGATTGCTATACATGCAAGGTCACGACTTCAGATTATTTTCATCGCCCACAAACACAAGGTCATAACGGGCACGGATGGAACCTCTGTTTCCCCTCCAGTATGAATGGCTGGCTACTCGAGATCACGCAATTGTGATCTTCGCTGGCGACTCTCCGGCACAGACCTAGGGAAAGTGACGTTCAGGCAACCATTGTTCATGGCCGCTTTTATGTCCTCGTTCTGGAGGAAACATTCATATCATCTCAGCGGTCGGTTGTCAAGTTTCCAGTTTCGGCTTACCTTCAAACCCTGTGGCAGCGAGAGAGACCTCGAGAATTTACCACCGACGCTCACGGAGCGTATATCCTCCTCATTACGCTCGGTGGATTGCTTCGTCTCACCAGACACGGTGAGAATATTGTTGTTGACGTCGATTGACACGTCCTCTTTCTGCAGGCCGGGAAGTTCGAAAGTCGCACAGACGTGTTCGACTTGTCGTCGTGATGGATGTCCATCCTGTGCAACGTTGATGAGCGTCTGGAACCATCGACCTCGAAAGCACATCGAATAGGAGATTACCTCGGACGGAAGACGTCGGATTGGTGGACCTGACGATATGCGAGGGCTGAACACGTCGTCAAAGAAGCGATCAAAAGGAGTCGAGTGGTCGTTAAAGAGGTAATGGGTGAGCGACATCTTGAAACTGAGCTGAGGCGTTCGAGTGGGGGTGCTTGCTCGTGCCTACGTTCCACGCAGCGTTCTTATACTGTCTCTTGGATCCAGAATGTTGTGGAGATTTCTGCTCGATTCCGCCCCATTCGAGGTGGATAAATCACGTGGTCCCTCTTTTACTTGTCTGGGCACAGCGGGACGTCAACATTGTCGTCAACGCTCGTCGATGTAGGCACTCAGCCTGTGGCGTACTTTTCAGGAGGTGAAATTACCTCCTGGAAGTCTTTATGCCGCACGCTGCTCCTGTGATCGCGTCCACTGTTAGGAGCTCATTATCACCTCTTTCCAGAGCCAGCAAGCGGATACTAGTCGTTGGCAATTGTACGTACCAATTCGCTGCCGCAGAACTTTCCAGAGCAACCGGCCTGGCCGGTTCTATCAACACTTTGGTCTGCCTATGACCCTTGTTGTGCACGACGATGACCGATCCCGATAACTGCCTTACTCTGATTCATCCGTGCTAGTGGTTCGGGCGTCCACGAAGGAACTAGGGCTTCGTTGTTGAGACAAATCACCATGGGACGTCCCAGTCATGAATGGCCCAGAGTTGGTGAGCGCATGAACGGGTCTGATAGCTGTTTTGGTGTCAGCAATGTGAAATGTGCCTTTGGAGAGGGACCGACATCTAGTGGACCCAGCCAACTCCCCCTATACGTTTACACCGTCCTGCATTCTACCCCGGCTGAAACTTGGGCTTACATCTTGCAGAACTACGAATCGGATCTCCCAACGACCCAAGCAGAGACTGAGTCAGGCGGGGCTAGTCGGGGTGAAATCGTTGTGCGAGTACGAGGATATCACAGTCAGAGTAAGCTGTTGCAAACAACCACAAGGCCCGGGCAGACATGGGAAATCGGTGGCCTATGGTGAGAGCATGGATGGGCCCTCGCGTCAAACCTTCCGTTAAAGGATGGCGATCCGCGGGCTGTCCAAGATCGTGTGCGGCGGTGTCAAGGCTGGAGACTCACGTTCGATAGAACTTTGGTTCGGAAACTCAGGGTTGCGTTTGGAGTCGTTGTAAACTCTTGGAAGGATCATAGATACTGAGATATGATTCGAAGTTCTTCTACATTCGACGTTGCGAACTATTGCGATACCCATCGCATTCTTGTTTATAATGTTGACATGGTGTCACGCATGCCGTATCGGGGTTCGAGTATAAAGCGACTGCGGCCAATGATCGCGGAGCTCCGCGATGGTCCACAAGAAAGAAGGATTCCATCAAAGAGAAACGAAAAACGAGTTGTCGGAGGAAAGTGGAGCTTGGGCTTATGAGTATAGTCTATCAGGAAATGGGAGGTATGCAGTCAAGTCAATCGAGTCGCGAGTCAATGATGAAGCTTGTGCTAAACACACCTTAACAAGCG
>WTXK01001018.1:0-12057 GCA_025769895.1 Lactarius psammicola
CCCTCGCGACCCTGCTCGTCCCACTCGGCCAGAACCTTAATATTCTCGTGGGGCTGAACTGCGTTGTCACCGGCACGGTGGCATGGTATTGTACCCCTCGACTTTCGTATTCAATGAGATGGCTAACCCACCGCAGCGGCACTCAGCAGTCTCTCTGCTGCCAGAGTGTCTTGAACCAGCGTCGGTGTCTTTCTTTTCTATGGCCATCGATTCTTGCTAACGAGTTGATAATTAGAGGGCCTTGTCAACATCGGCATTAACTGCATTCCCATCGCCGTGTGAAGGTCTTCTCGCCCAAAGCAGTTGTTCAAGTTGTAGCGGGTGTCTCCCAAAGAGTCGAAGAAGCAGAGCGCGTGGCAGAATGTGGTTTTTGGTGTTTTCCGTGGGCCAAATATTGAGATGTAGTGTTACGCTCTGCAGTTGTTGTTCGTTACAGGGGTTATTCAAATCGAATATTTTGTTCTCAGGTAGCTTCAAGTTTGCAGGAGGGTCATGTCATTTGCAATGGCGCGCGCAACATCGCTACCGCTAGAGAACGAAGGCTACACCAGAATCACGAACCCAATAGAAGTGGAGATACCCTATTTTTAGGGACAGTGTATTGTTAGTCTCGACTTGCGGGGACTGCCTGGCGTATTGATGACGGCTTAAATGACGGCCCCGTGGGGGCCGTCATTTAATTTATGATAGTTATACAACACCTCTCGTTCACATGCATACACGAAAGTATGTGATGGTCAATTAACGAATGCACGTCAGAAAGTTGGAAGGCAGTTGGATACCTGCGTTGTCAGGGAGGAATGTCAATAACTGGGTAAATTGAGACGTAGTCACCCTCCATAGAGTCAGTGACGCTAAACAGTACTGATAAACAGTACTGATATAGTGGTGATGGAGAAAGCGCGGACACCTACCACCTTCCGAATGAGTTCCGAGCCTCTTCGCCCACCCCCCGTTCCCAGGGGGTGTGACAACCTGAACTTCTGCCCCACATGACACGACTCCGTCCTACTCCCCACAGTCCCCAACTGGTCCCGGTGTGTATGCCCGACTTGAATCCGCAAGGGCCATCATGCACCAACTTTCTTCTTTCATATGTGATGGGACGGCGTGCCAAGATCCCTCTCGGCATACATAACCCGCGTGAGAAGAGGCGAGTTTCGCGCACTATCCGAACCCACGATCAGCGGTACCATTCGCTATCGTGTGGAGTCGGAAGGGCACATCGATGCTCAAGAGGCCGAATGCCCATCAAACGCCGTCGGTAGGGGCCCCTACCACCCAATTGCGTGCGCGGCGACCCCTGGTGTGTCACTGCCGGCGTGTCGATGCCCGTGATATTATGCAGGGTCTAGAGGGGTGTGTGTGACACCTGAGGGACGGAGACAAAAGCTGGAAGACACTCCAATTCCAGGGATAACGACTGTCCCAGTTCCCCTTCCGGTTAGCCCGCACATAATTGTCAGAATTTTCCGTCAGGGACAGAAACCGGACTTGAGGAGTGATAGTGGGATGCTGCAATGTGCCTTGTAGGGAGGAGATTGGACAGCTGGAGTTGGGAACCTAGTAGCTCTGGCAGTCGAAACGGCCATTCGACGACACAGACCGTGACCAAAGAGTCGTTTCGCACGTTCAAGTGTGTATACGTGTATGATCTGTGAGTGTTCTGGTTGAGGTGGATGCAGCTTTCGTGCTTACTGTCCCCCTGTAGCAATGCGTGCAAACACTCGGACGTCATTGATATCGTGTTGGATGGGTTAGAATAAGGAGGTTCTAGACTAGATGTGGTTCTATTGGAGGGTTGTGTACAACGCCGTCTTCAGTACATGAACACTAGCTGGCTGCACTGGAGCCATCATACATTGTCGTCCGTAACAGCATTGATAAATTCAACCTATGGGCAATACGGGTCAATGTTGGTCCGACGAAGGGGTAGTGACGAAATGACACTCACGCGACATCCCATCACACTGTGCCATACCCCCCATCAACACCGTTCAAAGGTGTGGCCTACAATTCATCGGCATTCATGTTTCCTTGATTCTCTAAGTGCCCACCTTTCTTCGTGCAAAGGCCTTTCACCTTGACGCCAAGAGTCAGAGAACGGGTCTGTTTCGGCCGAGGTCTTAAACTACGTAGGGAATAGGCCATGTCAACTGAACCCGGCAGAACCGAACGAACTATGTCATTGTTCAAACGTAGTCACCACCGTTCATCCGCCCCCAAACCGCACTGCACTCAGCGTGAAAGGCTTCAGACTGAGGGAGGCAGCCACATCGACTCATTCAACATGCTTGCTGCTCTTGGCATCAGTGCATCAACGCCGGTGTCAGTCACACAGACTCTTGTTGACTGCTTGAAGGAGGACGTCCAGCGCAAACTGCAGCAATGGAAGCACTACGAGTCCGACATGCTCGAGAGGCCTACTAAACAAGAGCGAAGCCGTCGTCGTCCGCCAGGTGGTCTCCGTATGGTCCGGACCTCAATATGGCTGAGCGGTGCGTCCTCCTTCCCGCTTATCTTTCAGTGCAGACCCAATGCGTCGTCCTACCTAATCATCGCGGGCGTTTGTTTAGGCGTGATCGACGCACGCTGTGTCGTGTTTCATTCGCTCCTTAACTGATTCTCGTGATTGCGCGAGACGGTTGGGGCTCCACTGTATGTGCTATGTGGCGCTGACGTGAGCTCGGTGACGGGGGGGATGCAAGAGGGGTGGAGGAGATTGAAGAAAGTAGACAGAGACTATATCGATAAAAGGGAGAAGCGGAAGAAGTAGCAAGTACAGATAAGGATCAGGAAAGCGCGGGGTGTTGAGGTCGTGCGGCATCCGGAGCTCAAGCTTAGGCGGGGTCTTACTCTGGCAGAGGCCAGACGGATGCTTAAGCGGAGACGGAGCTGTGTGATGGCAAGCCGTGAGCGACGAGACCAAGTGAGAGTGAGTGAGACTAAGGATAATGGCGAGACGACGTTGATAGGACTAAGGAAAGCGTCGAGGGTGTCGGAACTAAGACGAGCGAAACGCTAATGAGGCTTGGGGCGAACGAGACGACGAGGACGACGGGCTAAAATTCGAGTTTAAAACAAATTTGCGGAGTTCAACTCGCCGGTTAGTAGGAATGATTGACACAGACAAGGTAGGGAATGGGGCTCAAGTGGTGACTGTGAGGACGACGCAGCAACGTGAAACGAAGTCAAAGATAGGTCAAATGGAAATAAAGGTAAGCAAAGCCTGATGCATGAGGCCTGCATGAGGCGGGAAAAGATGTGGTAATGGCATGGTATGGCGATGGAAATAAAGGTGAGCAAAGCCTGAGGGATGAGGAAGAGTGCAGGAAAAGGTGTGGTGATGGCATAGTTTGGCGGTCCGGCGTTATCGTCGAGAATGCGTGTATTTTATTTCATAAGGTAGAACAGGAACGTACGACGAAAATTCGAAGGAAACCACAGCCTCGCCCTAGACAACTTGAAACAGTGAGGAATTATTGACGATTAGGTGGTGGAAGACAGTGAAGGGTCAAAGAGATGGGATGGTCAAAAGGGACAACTCGACGATGGCGGAGACCAGGGGGTTGACGCTGGGAGCCAATGAGGCAAATTGGTGGCGTGTGGCTCCCGGCATGGCACAGCCTGCTCCTTTCATGAATTAATATGAACCTTGTCCTCGTGTAATGTCGGATGCACAGCGGTCACTGCCTCTCATCGACCTCCTGCTTGTTGGTTGGTGTTGTCTTTGGTAGCAGTCCCTGCCTGTTGCCACGTTGCCGGCTGGGACAGACGCCAACAGTTATGTGAGAATATTGGCTGTGCCTCCCTGTGCATCTTACTCTGTACCATTCTTCTATTTGATACACATGTCCTAGGCGTGGTGTGTTCCAGCGTGTTACAAATACCCAAACCCTGGTCGTCGTAAAGCGACCCACTTGAGACCCGCATCCTCTTTCGCCCCCAATAGCCCCAATCGTCGCTACACTTCACATTCCGATTCTTGAGTGTATAAGCATGGTCAGCGGACTAGGTAAGTCCCTGATACCCTCTCAGCCTTTCCGGGCTCGTCCCGTACTAACTGTGTCTCAACTAATCGTTTACAGGATCTATCCACGATATCGATTCCTTCGTCACACAGTTTCAGCATGTTCTCTCTATATCATCTCAATCTGATCCTTGTCGCCGCTCCTCTGTTCCTTTCCTGGGTATGTTACGACTCCTGCGACACATGCGGTCCAATCAAATGGAAAATCTCGACAAGGCAATCCTTCATTTCACCGAAGCACTACTCCTCCCACCCCGTTCGTGGCTAGAAAACGGTCGAGTGATCCTTACAGCTTTGTTCTCCCTCGCCCTGGCACTTCTCAAGCGCTCTAAGCTGTCCAATCAGCCCGAAGATGCCATTTGCGCAGCCAAATATCTCCGCCATCTTCGACACCAGCCTCACCCACCGTCCTGCGTCTTACGCCGTCGAGTCACGACAACTCTCATGCATGCGCTGGCCTTTCAAGTGAAGTTAGAAGCTGGAAGCGTGATGCAGACCATTGGCGAGATGGCAGTTCTCTGTCGCGAACTCCTCATGGATGCGTCCGATAGCGACATCATCGGCCCCATCACACTCTTTGCCAAAAAGGTCGGATCCAAAATCAGTCCGTTTGCACCTGATCCACCATCGAATCAAGTTATCGAGTTCCTGCGACTGGTGAGGACGTACAAGCCGGATCTGCACGAGGCTCACCTCGCCCTTGCTTGGTCTCTTTGCTGTCGCTATTGTATGACTTGTGTGAATGATGATTATGAGGAGGCTGCGTCTATCTTTGATGAAATTATCGCTTCTAGTTCCCCCGGAGACGGTCAGGAGGAACCCATGGCCATGATTAAAGGGGCCGTGAGAGAGCTAGCGGGGGTCCGATCGGCCATGCACGAGAACCCGGAATATTCAGAGGAGGCAATATATCGCGCTCATGCATATCCCGGCCCATTTTCTGACAAGGCTTATTATGTGGCAATGGTCGCTGAGCAGCGCTTCCGTTACTTCGGTTCCATTGAAGGCCTCGAAGCATCGCCCAGCAATTCACCGTTATCTCAGCCAGTGCCAGTGCGGTCCATTGAAAAGTTCAAAGACGATCCGAAAATCGGTCAGACATTGAAGAAGCACGATCTCCTCGCAGGACTTCTCCCTGGGATCCGCGATGGCGACATAACGGAGATCGATGAAGCTATCGAAAAGGGCCGGAGCGTAGTTGCTTCTGCTCCAAGGGATGTATTTAGGTCGTACCTTTTCTTATTATTCGGCGACATCCTCTTTGAAGCATTCGAGCGCACAAACAAGATCGAGTACCTTAACGAGTCGATCAGCACACACCGTCAAGTTTTAGAGCGTCCGTCAGTCCACGCCCTACACTCCTTGGCACTTGGTCACCTTGTCCAGTCTTTGGTCACCCGCTGCGTGTACTTTCCAGGTCATCGTACGCAAGACATGGATGACCTGGTGAAACTACTCTCACAGCGCGCGAACGACGGACGTGCGACCTTGCCCAATCGATTCCAGTTTGCGTGCGAGTGGGCATTTGTTGCACAAGGTACCAGACACCCGTCTGCCTCCACAGCATATGAGAGTGCTATGTCGTTGAAGAGAGACACCTTGCTATTTGCACCAATTTTACAGCTACAGCATGCCACTCTCGCCACATCTGAGGGCACTCATAGCATGCCGCTGGACTATGCCTCGTATCAGGTCGACCTGCATCAACTCGAGGAAGCGGTTGAGACTCTTGAAAGAGGGAGAGCCTTACTTTGGTCCAAGATGCGTCAACTTCGTACTTCAGTCGATCAACTCCCGCAGGCGAACCCACAATTAGCAGACAAGTTCGCAGCGGTCAACCAAGACCTCAAGGAGCTCACCAAGTCCATACCGCCGAGCCACGGATTAAACGTGGATGATGGTGGAGCTGATGACCTCAGAGCGGTGGACCCATTCGGGCGTCTCCTGCTGAAGCAACGTGAGCTTTTGAAGGAACGCGACAACCTCATTTCTCAAATTCAAGCCTTGCCGGGATTCGACAGCCTTCTAACGTCTCCATCATTCAATACACTCCGTTCAGCCGCCTCGTCTGGTCCTGTGATTATCATAAACCACTCCTCGTGGCGCTCCGACATTCTGATCCTTCTTCCCGACACATCTCCCTCCCTCATCCCGACCCCTCCTGATTTCTACAACCGTACGAACGCATTAAAGGACAAGTTATTGGACTCGCGACTCAAATCCGGGCTCGATTCAGGTGATTACGATAGAACCCTATCATCCGTTCTCGTGGAGCTCTACAACCTCGTTGGCAAACCCGTCATCGACCGACTTTGTCAGCTACAAGTACCAGAACAGTCCCGGATCTGGTGGTACCCAACGTCCGTGTTTTGTTCCCTTCCTCTCCACGCCATGGGTCCAATCCCATCCGATGACGGCGAGATGCGCTATTTCTTGGATCTCTACATCTGTTCCTATACCCCAACGCTGTCCGCACTCATCCAATCCCGTAATCGTGATTCCAGTTCGCGATCTTCAGATCGACCTTCCCTTCTTCTTGTGGCACAGCCTGATCCATCTCTTCCAACCGTCGGGGGCGAGATCCAAGTCGTCCAGGCTCTTGATGCCGATGTGACAAGCCTCATCTCAGAAGCTGCGACACCCGCCGCGGTCATCGATGGCTTCCATCACCACCAATTTGTTCACTTTGCGTGTCATGGTACACTGGAGGCTGGAAAACCATTCGAGGCAGGATTCGAGCTTTACGGGGGTGAGCGCTTGACGCTACTCGAGATCGTGCTGTCGCGTCTGCCCGCTGCCGAATTCGCATTTCTCTCTGCTTGTCACACGGCTGAGGTGACAGAAGGAAGCATTGATGATGAAGGACTTCACCTCGCAGCTG
The DNA here is from genome assembly GCA_025769895.1 of Lactarius psammicola. Classification (NCBI taxonomy): domain Eukaryota; kingdom Fungi; phylum Basidiomycota; class Agaricomycetes; order Russulales; family Russulaceae; genus Lactarius; species Lactarius psammicola. The sequence goes on from WTXK01001018.1 coordinate 6,912, forward strand.
CGGTACAGTACTGCGGGTTCTGTAGTGTTGTTGGGACGATGTGGGCAATGGTTGACGAAGATGGTCGGGACCTGGCGGAACATTTTTACAAGGCGTTGTTCTCGAAGTCGAGACGGGTGCAAGGTGTGCCGCATTACGAAAGGTCTGCGAAAGCGCTCCGGGTGGCCGTGAAGAAGCTACGGAAGAAGAAGCGGATCACGCTGGAGAGGTGGGTGAATTTCGTTCATTACGGGGCATGAACGGGGATTATCTGTGAGTATTCGGATTTGTTCGAATACAACTTTCGTGCTTACTGCCTGTCCGTAGCAGTGCGCGCCGTCATTCTCGATGTCGGTCTCATTACGGTACTTCGTCATTGGTATTTCCCTTTGCTTACAATTCCTTTGACCTCAGACCATTCTATTTTCTCTCCTGTTACGATCTCGTATAGCTTTTACACTCGCTTCTCTCCTGTTTGGGTTACAATTTCTCTCCTATGATGCTTCTATGTTCTACTGTTTCCCTTTTGTGTTCACTGCCAGTGATCGTTGCGTTCGGTGTTTTCCACAACGACACTCTACTTTTTCTACTGCCCTCTACTGTGCTTACTAGCTACTGACCGGCGTATATTTAAGGCCCGCAACCTGTCACAGAATATCACCACCTCTTCTATTCGTCTCTGTTGCGTGAAGTCACTCCCCAAGCAATGCCAACGGTCTGTGGACCATTTTCGCTTTTCGTCTTCTTAGAACACGATCGATGGGCAGCGGAAGTCGAGGTATGACGCTGAACGAGATCGGCACTGTTGGCCCGTCTAGCGGTGTACCATACCTGTTGGCGAAGCACAATGATTTGCCAGCAGTCGACAGCCGGGACGGGCCTGGGCCAAGTGTCCGGCTTGGTGAGCACAATTCATCCGTCCACAGGCTATAAAAGCCTGCCACGTTCGAGTGTCTAACTAAATGAGAGAGAGCCCGTCGTTGTCCGCCGAAGGGAGGTCGCCATATGATCAAGACGCTCAACAGGTCTGAGAGGTGTCTTCCTTCCCCTTCATCTTTCAGTACTGACCCAACGCATCATTCTGCCCATTTGTCGTGAGCGTTCGACGCGCGATCATGCCCGCGCTGTCATGTTTCATTTGCTCCTTAGCTGTTTCTCGCTTACTCCTTGTCCAGCAGCGTGTGTGAATAGAATCAGACCTCATGTCTCTTTCTCACTCATGTTCATCGAGATTGCGCGTGAGAAAAGTTGGCTCCATTGTGCGTGTTATGTGGCGTGTACGTGAGTTCGGTGGCGGACTGAATACAAGCGAAGTATGGGAGAGTGATGAAAGTAGGTTATGCACTAGAACAAGAAAGGGGAGAAGTGGAGGAGGTAGCAAGTATGGGGAGGGATCAGGAAAGCACGGAGCATTGAGTCGTGCGGTATCCGGAGCTCGAGCTTGGGCGGAGTCACACTCAAGTGGAGGCCGAACGGATGATTAGGCGGAGACGGGGCTGTGTGGTGGCGAGTGAGGAGGCTGAGCACTGAGCACTGAGCAGCGGCGTGAGGGAACCGATGACAAAGGCGTGAGAGACGAGACCAAGTGAGAGCAAGCGAGACTTACAATAGTAGCGAGACGGCATTAAAAGGACTGAGGGAAGAGTTGGGGGTGTTGGAACTAGACATCGATGAGGCTGAGATGAACAAGACGACAAGGACAATAGGTGGAGGCTGTGAGTCTGACGGACTTGTGAAGTTCAACTCACTTGGTGACTTCTACTTGGGGCTTGGCCTGGCGCAGTGAGCAATTGTTTTTGCGTGCTATGGAACGCATGCGCGACTTCGATAATGGGAGTGTACCCAAAAAGTTGTTGGTGATCAGATGGCGGAATGCAGTAGCAGGTCAAAGAGGTTGGTCATGGTCAAAGGGGATCACTGATGTGGCGATGGTGGAGACTAGGGTTGTCAGTAGGAGCGTGGCTTGCAATGAGTGCTAGTACGCTAGTAGCTGGCCAGTGCTGCAGTGCTGACCCAGTGCCCTACAGCGCCAAAGAGGCTGTCCTCGACCCCATGCTTCCAATATTCGCACCGCCCTACACAATATTTTCACCTTTCACACTGCCTTACGGGACTTTTGTATCTCATTGGGTTTCATGGCTCTGGCGCACGGTCACCTGAAGCAGTGAGACATCTCTCTGCATGCTCCGCAACCCTCTCATTAATTAATCTTGTCCTCGTGCCATGTTGGCTGTACCTCAACAACTGCCTCTCGTCAACCGGCTGTCCGGCTGGCAGTTCCCGTTGCCGCATGCATACTTGGGCGGGGACAGACTTCCATAGTCGTGTGTTTTCGTACCATTCTTCTATTTGATACACATGTTCAAAGCGTGGTGTGTTAGCATTTCCCAGCGTGTTACCAACACCCTCACCAACATCCTAGTTGTGGTTATTGAAATGGGATCCATTTGTAATTTGTGTCTTTCTTCCCCTCCAACAGCACAAATCGTCACCTCAACGACCTGAAGTTCGCTTTCCAATTCTCAAGCGTTTAATGTAACGCCACCACAGGGGCGTTAAGTACGACGTGTACTTCAAGTCAACGGTCAGGGGTTCTGGTAGAACGAGTCGGGTTAGGACTCAGTCTGGTGATGAATAAGAGTCGTTCTAGCTTTGAAAGCTTTATCGACCTTAGTCAGGGAAGACGAGGCTCAGGCACGAAGGCGAGCAAAGGACTTAAGCACGAAGGCAAGTCAAGGACGGGTTCGTGAGTACTGATGTGGTATTACACAAGAAGTCAGAACTACCATACAAGCTAGGTAGTGCACGACTTATATACAAGTACATGATGTTTGGTTACACCAAACATATGGCGCGATCCTAGGATACGGGTCCTAGCGAGCTTATTGTACTATGAGTCATATCGAAAGTACTAGTAGTTTCCGCGGAGTCACGCGGGACTCTGACGTCGTCAGCGGATTCTAAAAGTCGTAAAACCTACCAATGGTACGATCATAGGGTAGGTGCGAGATAAGGGCCGAGACTGGAATCTGATCGGATCATAACCGTATACGAGTCACAAGGTCATCGAGAAAATGGAAGCAGTCAACGAGAAAATGGAAGCGGTCAAAAGAAATGGTCAAGTGGAAACGACAAGGAAAAGCAATAGTAGTTCGTAACATTTAAGAATGGTTATCCCACAACGTAAGCCCTGGATATAATCCTGAACTTTCTGTGCTCGCCCCCTACTAACTGGTTCTCAATTCCTTGTTGACAGGATCTATCCGCGAAATCGATTCCTTCATCACCGATTCCCAGCATTTGCTCTCAGCGTTACCTTGATCTCATCCTCTTCACCCTGCTCATGTCTATCGTCTAGCTAGGGCGTGAATCGATCGCTATAAAGCTGTCATTTCAAAGGGATGACCTCGACAAGACAATTCCTCATCTCACCGAATCGATACTCCTCCCATCCCATTCGTGGTTAGTATGTTGATCCTTCAATCTCTGTTCCTCCTCGCTCTCGCGCTTTCCACTCACTCTCTAGTATCCAGGCAGCCCGGAGGTGCCATTTCCACGGTCAAACACCTCCGCCATCGTCGAGCCCGGCCTCATGCAGTGTTCAGGTTCCTGCACCATGCATTCACAATGTATCTCGTGGCTGCGTTGGCAACTAAAGTAGAGTTGGAAGTTAAAGGTGGATGCAAGATATTGGGGAGATGGCAACACTCTGTCATGAATTCCTCATATTGGATATGTCCGACGTCCACACCACTCATTCCGTTACTCTCTTTGCTAGCATAGTTCTGTCCAAAATTGGTCTTGGAATCCCAGATCAACCATTAGATCTGGTTGTCGAGTGCCTGCGAGCGGCGAGGAAGCACAAGCTGGAAATGTGTGAGGCTTCGCCCTTGCTCAATCACTTATCTGTCACTATTGTATGACTTTGTAAATGACGATTACGAGGAGGCTGCGTCTGTCTATGATGATATTATCACTTTTAGCTCCCCCAGAGACAGTCAGGGTGAAGATGTAGCCCAGTTGCAAGATATCACTCTATGCCTAGCGACGATCCGATCAATAATGCACCGGATCCCGGAATATACAAAGGAGGCAATATATCGCGTTCGTACTTCCTCTCTCACCTCACCTCCTGCTGAACAAACTTCTCGTCTTCTGAAAATAGGGTTAAAGCTCACCGCAGAGCGGCGTTCCCAATACTTTGGTTCTATCAAAGGCCTCGAAGCATTGTCCAGCAATTCATCGTTTTCTCGGCCAGTGCCAATTGTGTCCTTTGGGGAGGATGGAGATGACGATCCGGAATTCTCTCAGATACACAAGACGATAGAGCTGTTTGAAGAACTTCTCTCTGGGTTCCATAATAACGACATGACGAAGATCGACGAAGCTATCGAAAAGGGCCGAACCATATTTGCTTCACATACAATAAGGAAACCGTTATGTCCTACAGTAATTTATGTCATATCTTTTTGAATTATTCTGCAAAATCCTCTTCGAAACGTTCGAGCACACAAAGATGTCCTCAAGTTGTAAACACCTGCCACGCTCGCGGGCCTACTAAATGAGAGTGAAGAGTGAACCCATCGTCGTCTGCCAGAAGGAGCCTTCCGAATTGTCCAAGCGCTCTACAAGTCCGAGCGGTCGCCCTCCGTCCCCTTTATATTTCAGTATAGACCTGGCGCACCGTTCTACCGAATCGTCTCCAGTGTTTAGGCCACGGTTGTAACGCCACCACAGGGGCGTTAAGTACGACGTGTACTTCAAGTCAACTGTCAGGGGTTCTGGTAGAACGAGTCGGGTTAGGACTCAGTCTGGTGATGAATAAGAGTCGTTCTAGCTTTAAAAGCTTTATCGACCTTAGTCAGGGAAGACGAGGCTCAGGCACAAAGGCGAGCAAGGGACTTAAGCACGAAGGCAAGTCAAGGACGGATTCGTGAGTACTGATGTGGTATTTACACAAGTCAGAACTACCGTACATGCTAGGTAGTGTGCGACTTATATACATGTACACAGTGTTTGGTTATGCCAAACACATGGCGCAATCCTAGGATACGGGTCCTAGTGAGCTTATCGTACTATGAGTCATATCGAAAGTACTAGTAGTTTCCGCGGAGTCACGCGGGACTCTGACGTCGTCAGCGGATCCTAAAAGTCGTAAAACCTACTG
>WTXK01001019.1:0-12041 GCA_025769895.1 Lactarius psammicola
CCTGTGACCGGCTCGAGAGCATATGAGGTAGATTCCCTCCCTGTGCTTTCTTTGCGCGATCTAGGCCCAATTCCGCATACATCCAGCCTCTGCCTCCCAACTGCCCCTATATGCTTTCGCACTTTTTTGGCGTCGTGCATCGTGCAAATCGGCCCACGAATAATATTATCGTCGTGTATCCTACGGATAGGGATAAAGACGAAGAGATGCAGAGTGGGACGTACGTATCGTGACAGTGTATGGCCTACCAGAACGATCAGAACTGCTATGCCGAACACGAGATCTGCATGAGATTCCGATAGATTTTATATAACTGAGAAATATATCTACTTTAGAACGAGGACAGTGGGCTTGTAACTTGACTCGGCAGATAGACAATCAAAAATCATCGACGTACAACCTGAAACGGACTCTTTCTCCCTGCACAACCGACCGCCGTACCGTCTCTTGGCAGCGAGCCTAAGATAGATACCACCCGCAAGATCATACCAGCCCGCGACTGCCCGTCACCGCGATATCCCAGACCGCGCTCAACAGCCCCTGCCCTGCACGCCGCTCAAGCGGCGACGCACGTCCTCCACCGCCTTGGTCCTCGCAGCGCTCGCACCAACTTCGGCTCTAGTGCCGACGGCCGCCACCGCAGCCCGTTGCCTTGTATCGGCGGCAGAAGAAGCGCACGAATACGGCGACCGCGGGCAACATGACGCAGAGGATGAAGAGCAGTGCGTGCCGGAGGTACGGGCGGAACGCCTCGGGCCACGATGAGATGGATGGCGTGGGCGCGACTTGGGAAAAGGGTGACTCAGCGCGTTGAGGGCTCGGGCCATATACGGACATGGTCCTCGAAACGCAATTCCATGCACACGAGTACGGCGCCTGATAGCGACAAGTGCGAGGTTCACTTCTTTCTCCGTCCAGGCTGCGAAGCTATAGTTGACCAAAATCGGAAAGTGGGGGATACACCTCAACATGGGCTCCCCTGGACACCCGCGTGGAGTAAAAAGCAGGTGCGCATGTAAACGGGAGGACGATAAAAGTACGACACGTCACCAATATAGGCACACATGTCCAAGCTTGAACCACCCATTTTCAGACTGTACAGAGAAGAGTGGGTCAAAGAAGTTTGAGGCTCTCTCTTAATCGATTCATTTGTAGGGTTGTGCGACGCGCCGGCAAACGGGCAGATTCGTGGTGGGCGAAAACCTAGAATCACGTGCTCGAAGCCAACCTCCCGGGCTCCTTGGTTCCAGTGTGCTTTAGATGGTGAAAGCGGCGTCGAGGGAGATGTGATGACGGTCATGAAGACTACTGTGAAAACCTAAAGCTTGAAGCCTGAAGCCTGAAGGCCTGAGCAGGTATGTTACCGACAATCCCCACCTACTGACCGACAGCACTCTCGAGGCCTCGTGCTAGAACTAATCCTGAAGCCCATGCAGGTCCTAGCGATGCCCCAAGGACGCACAAATTCTTCCTTGATCCTTGATCTATCTCACCGCGTCTGTACGCTGCTTTTACGAATCTTCCCGCGAGTGCTTGCCTTTGCACTTTCACCATCGACATCGTCGAAATGCAGGCCAACCCCATCTACCCTGACACAACCAATGTTACTCCCTGTATAGTAGCGGTTGCGTCCTGGACAGGTTGAACCCGAGAGAAAGTGTGGCGCGTGTCGTCGCAAGGCACAAAATCAGAACCAATGAGGGACTGCTGTTAGAGTAGAACGCATGTAGGTATATCCAGTGCGTTCGATATGATAATTACACCTCGCACGGGCGGTCTTGTATGGGCATTCCATCAACCGTCGAGCACGGATGAAATATAGGACGTCAGTACCCCACCGACGTCAGCAAAGTCCCCGATATGCACAAAAAGGATGAGACAGTGTCCCTGATATTTACCTACGAGTTCAAGGTTAGTCACCAAGGGATACGAGAAAGACTCTGCTTACATGCAACAGTTGTTTTGGACAAAGCGCGAGCAGCATTTAGGAACTTCAAGAGGCTACGTGCGTGCACGAGCACGCTGAACAGATGCGTCGGATCAGCCTGTTCGCCTTCTCGGTTCTCTTCCTCTCTTCCGCCTTCCGCGCCCATGTCAGCCTGCTACGTGCCATCGCCAGCTACAGTACCAGAACGAAAAATGTGTGAGAAGACCTCGTCAGTAAAGAGGTGACTCCGATAGACGGATGACTCACTCATCCAGGGGTGAGCAATTGTTCCATGTGACGTCCGTGTTGACGACTTCGGTGCTGGCAGAGAGACGGAGGCAGCCTGAGAAGTTGGTGCGCACAGCTATCACGTCTGGGGTACCCCATGCGCTCGACAACGGCGTGCATCTTGGCAAGCGGCGGGAGCATGATCTGGACATACAATCGACTTCGGTGTGCACCATTTTTTCCCCATTGAATAAGAACGAAAGGCACATATTCGGCATGTCCACCGGCCACATCGCCTCTTTGACGTGGCGGCCCCCATATGTGTCATGACGAATACCTCGAAGGGGATGTTTTTCTTCTTCACGATGACTTCGTTTGCGCCGGTATCTCCTCGGACGTGGAGCGCAGCGCGGTGGACAGCGCATTGGTAGGGAGGTTGAGCGTGATCTTGTTGTTGGAGTGGGAGAGGATGTGGTAGCTGGTGAATAATTCATACGCGCAGACCTTCTGGTGTGGCCCTCGTTCATTGAAAATAATGGTAGAGGGAGTGACGACGTACGACTAGATATGAACATCTCCCTCCTCTTTGGTCGTGGATGATACACATGGCTGTCCCGTTACACTTGACGATACATTTCTTTTGTAGCTTCTCCACGGGATTACAGTAGACCTACGAACACGTCATGGGTACGTATATAGTACGTCAAGCTGGGCTTGCTCGCGATAAAAGATGGCCACGTTCATGGGCACGTTTCAGGTTCGCCACACCAGCTGAGCCGACTTTCCTAAATTGGGGCGTGACAAAGCGTGACTGTCCGAAGGACGGCCCAGTGCCCAGTGCCAGTGTTCGATTTTGACGGCGTCGACATCACTTGCGGCGTTATAACCCACTTCTATGCACCGACAATGCACCGACGAGTCGCGCGACGACTGAACTGCGTATTTGAAATGATGGGTCCTATAGTCCTACGGCATGGATGGTTCCTGCCAATCACCTTTAGATGAATTGTTAAAAGGCGTACAAGTGACCAGCTACGGATTCTCTCAGGTTCGGGCAGTTCCCAAGTGTACTAATGCTCTCGACGACGTCTTTACTCTGCGCGCTTTCGCTGGCTGCATTGTCATGTGGCCATCCTGGAACGTTGGATGACCGTGCGACACTGGCCGCAACATCTCAATTGACACTGGCTGTAACATCTCAATTCAAGGCGACTTGCCATCAGATTGCCGCAGCCATCTCTAACGCTTCCGAGGTGTTCTATCCCCGTGTGTCCCATGTGTTTGGTCGTTCTTAACGTTCGAACTGATACCTGGATTCTTGGAAAGCTTCTCTTCAATTTATCTCTGACACTACACATACTTATGCGTCGAGTTCCGAGGCGTCCGCCTGCTCCGTAGAGCCTGGGTCAGCAGACGACGTGAGCAAGATTGTACGAAGTTGTGCATTATTCGATTTGCTCCCGCTGATCGCATGTCCTTGTAGCTACGCATCATAGGGTCGACCCGCACGCCTTTTGCGGTGAAGGGTGGAGGTCATACGGCTAATCCTGGGTTCTCCTCAACACGTGGTGTTCAGATCTCTCTGGCTCGCTTCGACAAGATAAGGGTTGATTCTACTGCCGGAACGGTTGAGCTTGGTGCGGGTCTTACCTGGGATCAAGTGTATGCTGCGCTCGATCCCATTGGAGTAAATGTCATCGGGGGACGCGTACGGGGCATTGGTGTCGCTGGTTTGACACTTGGTGGTGGTGAGTGTCGTTCATCGCTTGTTGCCTTGACAGGGCATAGATCAGTGATGTGTAGGGTTATCATTTAAAAGCAACCAGTATGGCCTTTCGATCGACAACGTCGTGAGTTATGACCTTGTCCTACCCAATGGAACTATCACATCGGTCACTTCGAACGATACGGATCTCTGGTTCGGTTTAAGAGTAGGTTATGTTCCAGTGAATGCACCACGGTCTTTGCTGATGTTTGAAATTGTAGGGAGGAATAAACAATTTTGTGCGTTATGATGTTACTGGGGAATTATCCGATAACTTAAGTAATTGGCAGGGAGTTGTGACGAAGTTCGTCTTCAACTCATATCCGCAAAGCAAAGTTTGGGTTTGTATCGAGACCAGATCTCAGAAGAGTACTATTGACGTATCAGTTGAAAGGGTGGTATTGTGTTTTATCCTCCAAATCAATTGGATGCGGTTAAAGACGCTCTCGTGAGGTATCAGCGAAAGCAGGACGTCAAGGCTGCACTTGCAGTGTTTTTGAATTATGCATCTGGTCAAGTACGCTCGAGGCCCTTGGTGTATTCAAAAGAACTGAGCTGACTCCCGATAGATGATATCTGGTTCTGTCCTCTTCTATGATGCACCCGTTCCTCCTCAGGGTCTTTTTGATGATTTCTTGGCCATTCCGACCACCCTGAAGAATGTATCGACTTCATCGTTCCCTTGATTTAATCCTATCGCTCAACCCATTAAGCCCTCCTCCCAGTAGTGCACGGTTGGTGGTCTACTCTACCTAACTGCGCTGATTCTCACACGGCACTTCTAGCTATTATCAAATTGGGGTCCCAGTCACCTGGTACACAACTGGCGTTTTTGACGCGTTTGTGAATCGGACCATGGTCGGTACCTTTCTTCGAGCCAAACATCGATTCCATAGGCTGAACGTGTTAGTAGGTTTGGGGCGCACGCGTTGCTTCCCTGGACAAAAATGCAACCGTTGCTGTAACCCTTGAGCCGTTCGACGGTGGTATATTCTCCCACGGGTCCGGATCCGCATACCCTCCGGATCGCTCTCAGGCAGTCTTCCAGTCTATCATTAGCACCACGTGGACCGACGCCTCGATCGATGGCATCATTGCCTCTGCGCTGCGCAAAGAGTCGGCCGCGATCAACGCTGTCGCGCTCGCGGATGGGCAGAATGTGTCCCATGCCGCGGTCTATGTGAACTACGCGCTGTTCGACACTCCACTGGAGGACATCTATGGACAGAATGTTCCGAGGCTTCGTAATATCAGAGCTGCTATAGATCCGGAGGATGTTATGGGGCTCGCTGGGGGCTTCAGGTTCTAGTTCCATTACGGTGTTGGTGTGGCGCTTTGCTTACCGCAACTTCCATATCGTCTCAATAGACATGTCCGCACTTGCTGTACTTACGGAGCTGCTTTAAACTTTGCATCGTTGTGCCTCTCCGTTGTGATATTCTACTGTATAATTTTAATAGCCAGCCCAAACCAGATGGGTGCAGCTCTGCGCTTGTGGCTCACCCTTGGGCTCCCCTCATCACGGATGACCTTTCTCTCACCACGCAGGATCGGTTCTTATGAACGCTTACCTATTGCGCGTCGCCGCTTACAGATGCAGTAACTACACTAGAAGCCGCACCAAGTTGTTGAATAGTTGGTTGTCTTCGTGTAGAGAGATTGCATTTAACGACGTCTTTATACCTGCATATCAGGAAGGCTACTAGTACTACCGTTCACCCATGGAACCCTGCATCTCGTTCCGTGCTTACGAGGCGAACGGACGAAAAGTTGCAGTATGACCTTGACGTTATCGACCCCTTGACGAGACCGCCCACATCAACGTTGGTAATACCTAAATTTGTGTCGTTTGGGCGAGGATCGTGGGTAATTTCTAGTTGCCAGTGGTCCCGTGTACATCTACATACAGAAGTCGATCAGTCGCAATGCAACGTAGTGCCCACGCGCTTGTCTGGATACGTTACTGTCTGGTTCCATGTTCAATTGGGGTTAGATAGTCGCTTACGGCGCCTTGAGAAGTGTCCGAGTCTTTATACCGCTATGCTTTATCGCTTATCGCTTGATGGTTCACTATCGTCATGCACTAGTCATCTGCCACGCTTCATTGTAGAATTGAGAGGAAGGGCAACCAATACACCGGATAAACTTTCGGATGAACCGAGCCGAGACTAGACTCGGAGGCAGGCTCGGAGGCGGAGTAGCTCGAAGGAACGCGTAGTACTTGTTTGAACTTGTGCGTTACGGTGGTGATGCAAGCCCCGCCCCTTGGCGCCCCCTCCTTCCTTTATTCTTTTTTCCCTTTCGTTGCCCATCTCTACTCTAGTGGTTCTCAGGCTCCGAGAGGCTCGCTTGAGTCGTTCTTGTCAGATGATCTCTCTATATGGGTGCTACCCGACACAAGTTCGAAGCAAAGCTCGAAGCAAAGCATTACTAGTACCTGAATTGGCCTTGGTTCGAAGGGTAGGTCCTGTCCGATGTTCGGGTGTAACTTTAACACAATGTGAAAGGCGTAACCAGCTGCAGTTTCCCTCGGGCTCGGGCATTTCCCAAGTGGCATACTCATGCTCTCGACGACTCCTTTACCCTGCACGCTGTCGCTGGCTGCGTTGGCATATGGCCATCCCGGAACGTTGGATGACCGTGCAACACTGGGTGCAACACCTCAGTTTGAGGTGACTTGCCATCGGACTGCCGCAGCCATCTCCAGTGCTCCCGAGGTGTTCTTCCCTGTGTATCCCTTGTGGTTGTTCATTCTTAGTAACGTCCGAACTGATACTTGCTTGGGTTCCTGGATGCTTGGACAGCTTCTCCTCAATATGTCTCTGATATTTCACATGCTTACGTGTCGAGTTTCGAGGCGTCCATCTGCTCCGTAGAGCCCGGATCAGCGGATGACATGAGCAAGATTGTACGGAGCTACCTATCATTCGATTTTGCTCCCGCTGATCGCATGTCTTTGTAGCTACTCATCGTAGGGTCGACCCGCACGCCTATTGCGGTGAAGGGTGGAGGTCACACGACTAATCCTGGGTTCTCAGAGTCTGGCCAAGTACGCTCGAAGCCCTCGGTGTATTCAAAAGAACTGAGCTGACTCCCGATAGGTGATATCTGGTTCTTTCCTCTTCTATGATGCACCCACCCCCCCTCAGGGACTTTTTGATGATTTCTTGGCCATTCAGATCACCTCGAAGGATGTATCGACTACATTGTTCAGTGATTTAGTCTTATCATACAACCAAATAAATCCTTCTCCCGGTAGTATACGTATACGGTTGGTGGTCTGCTCTACCCAGCGTCAGTGGTGCTCACACGGTACTTCTAGCAATTATTTCTGTGGTATCCCAGTCACCCGGTACTCGCCTGCCATTTTCGGCCCATTTGTGAAACAAACCAAGGGTCAGTACCTCCAAGCCAAGCATTGAATCCGTAGGCTGAACGTGTTGGCAGTTTAGGGGCCCGCATTGCTTCCATGGACAAAAATGCAGCTGTTGGTGTAGTTTTTGAGCCGTTCGACAGTGGTGTCTTCTCCCACCGGCACGGGTCCGGGTCTGCATATCCTCCAGATCGCTTCCGGGCGGTGTCCCCATCTGCCGTTGGCGCTACGTGGACCAACGCCTCGATATATGACATTGTTGCCACTGCGTTGCACAAAGAGTCGGCCGCTATCTACACTGTCGCGCTTGCGGATGGGCGGAATGTGTCGCATCCTGCAGCCTATGGCACGCGCGATCACGTGGGGCAACCCGAGGCTGCCATCAGCGGTCGACGCAAGCACGGCTGCCGACAAAATATCATCTACTTCTGGAGGGAGCCAGCAGGCGATCACCGATGCCAAGTGCGACGTGCGCGTGCGCCGCTGGTGGGTCTTCGGGGACACCTTGGTGGTAATCATGTGCCTCGGGCCGGAGGGCCTCCGCAAGCGACTCATGGTCAAGTTCGAGGGTGAGGACGCCCTCGAATATGGTGGTGTCTCTTGCGAGTGGTTCTTCCTCCTCTCGCACAAGAAGTTCAACCTGAGCTACTACCAATTTGAGTACTTGGCGTACGACAACTACGCTACAGATCAACCCGGCCACGGGTGAACGCAGAGCACCTCGACCACTTCAAGCTCTTTGACCACGTCATCGGCCTCGCTGTACTACGCCATCGGTTCCTTGATGCATACTTTGTGTCGGGTTTCTATAAAATGGTCCTCAACAAGAAGGTGAACCCGGAGGACCTTGAAGTGGTCGACTATGAGGCGTACAAGGGCCTTACCTGGACGTTGCGTGCGCTCGTCGTCGTCTTCGTGTCGTTAGCTGATACCTCTTTGTCACGAGGAGAACAATATAATTGGTGTGCTCCCCGAGACCCTTCTCCATGACGGAAGACCGCTTAAGCGAGCACGTCGTCATCGAGCCCATGACGGGCAACGCCGCACAGGACGTGATGGAGGCGAACAGAGAGTATGTCGTTCTCGTTGTGGTGCACCAGATCGCACGCCAGACCGCAGAGCAGTTCGTGCTTGGTAATTTCTTCGGCGGGTATGTCTTCCCATTTGGTCGGTATTTCGGGGGGGGGTTGCCAGTAACGGTCGGAGGGGACATGTCCGTTGACACAGTGATCGTCAAGTAGAGTGTGATCGGAATGCGTCGACTGTCCAGCATTCCCATCAATACTACTCATAATAAATGGAACCGTGACGTCTACGCACGAGACTTTCAGTTAGTTAAACGAACGAGAAATCTTAATAAAGACGGATCACTCTGGGACGCGACGGGTATCGGTATCTCGCGCGTTCCGATAATGACATCACGGTGTGTGAGCCGCTTCTCAAGAAGACACAGTATACGATGAGAAGGCCATTGTGTTGAACTGAACTGAACTTTTAGCCGAAAAATAAGACTGAAAAAGGAAAGGTCCTACAAGGCATCGAGCCTCTGGTTCCTATTGTACCGTCTGTCCGTCAATCTGAACGCTTTCCGTTTCTCTTCGTCGTCACAAGATTGGTTACAGTGACAAAGAATCGCCTCTTTCCGGCCAAACTGTCTCTTGACATGGGGAATATTGTCCACTCGGAGGACTAATATAGAGAATAAACAGTTGTCAAGGCATCAACGAATTAGGGGTTTCGTAGCACATACCGGTCACCTCAACACTTAGCTGAGATAAGCTTTCCTGCGATTCGACAATTTGAGAGCTGGCGAACGGTTCTTTAGTGAGCACCGCTACACAAGGAAGGCGATTGACGCACCTATTTCCTGCATTTTGCGACGCTGAGGGACCCGGGCTGGAGCAGTGGGTAACCATCAACGGCAGTCATTGGTTCGAGTCAAAGGCCATCTACGCACGAATTCAAGGGCATTTTGCTGTGTTCCACATCTTGTGCAGCGGCCATACTAGCTATGCAAAGAACTTTGTATGTACAATGGGAGGATGTGTTGGGGATTTGGGTGAGTGGCGGTGCGGGCGATCAGCGCCCGCTGTCCCGCACGTTACCGCCCAACCCCGACTAATTCCCACGCTCGTCAAGATGTTGTGTGATGTGTCGGAAGACCAAGCGTTATACCGAAACTTGGAAAGCATGCAAAGCTTTCCCTCGAAAGAGTAGTTGTAATGTATCCCTACAACCTCGAAATTATCCGATGATAGTTACACGTATTGACAGGGTCCATAGAACAGCAAAGAGGGGAAATGCGAAGTTTATCGAATGATTTCCCCAAGCCTGAGTGAAACGGGGCAGGACGAGAAGATACAACAATCATATCGTGCCTACAAATATCGAGATCGAGAGACATCTCCCAGAGGTGTGCCCCAATGCGCTAATAAGAGGAATGGTTGAGGGGTCCGTGTCTATTGAAGTGCTGAATCCGTATCGTTAGTCAGCGGCTTTTCTGATACAGCCGACGCATCCTCAGACGGCTGCGCGAGAGGTCATAGTGATGGAAGTGTGGTTGCTTTCCACCCGCCGCAGAAGGACGCTATCGCAGCTGCTAAGCCAAATAGCGAGACTCAAACGCGCATGTCAGCCAGTTTACGCGCAAGTACGACCTAAACGACGAACTAAATGTCGTTTCCGAAATGTCCTTTCTCAAGTGATCTGGGTTGAAATTTTCGTTTCGTTTTGTAAGCGGTGCGGGCACACAGAAATAGAAAGAGAGCTGATTCTTAACGTCATCGGCAGATAGCTCAATTTGACGGCAAGCTCATTGTACCACGCCATCCAGAGGCGCGTCAACCACAGCGAGACCGCACCGTCGTTGGTCGTCACGCGTTGGGGCTTTTCGGACGATATGAGGGGAAGCACAGCGGGGACGAGGTCGTTCGTGCGGAGGAAGGAGAACTACTAGAGGGAGGGAGAAGGCGAGCATCGACCACCCTTGCGTGCATTCAAGGACGAGGCGGTGTGTGGGCGGCAGGGCGCGCTCGAGGGAAATGAGCCACTGCATCATAGGTAACATCCCTTTTTGTTGACGTGGTCCCCGCACGAACGCGCGATACTAGAGGTGCGCTCGCACTTGTAGAATAAGGATCGGCACTTCTGCCCCATACTGGATGAGCTGAACCAGGCGGTCAATCACCACTGTGGGACAGAACTAAACAATGTCACAGCTCCCTACCATGAACAGTTTGTTGTTATGGAACACTGTTAGTACGGTCATTTGGGAGGGGGAGAGAAAGATATCGCCCTCGCTACCGCTTATGTGCTAGGATACCGAATGAGTGTGCAAGGTCGCCGAATACACCTAAGTACATGTATTCGGTACGATCAACCACCACCTGGCGTAGGGAAAGGTAGTTGTACGGAGAAGAGTGGTCAAACAGATCGAGGCTCGCAGTGACGCGCTGGCAAACTTGAACAGGCAGACTCCCAGCTCTTGGTGGGCACAGCCGTGTTTGCCTAGAATAGGTCTAGAATCACGTGCTCGAAGCCGACCTCCTGGGCCCGACCGTAGTACATGACAAGAGCCCAAGATCCTAACTTAGACGTCTAGTTCAGTCAGCCTCCTCAACGACTCGATCTTGCTCAGTCCCTCAATTATATGCACGTCTCCTTCCTCGATTTCTACAGTAGCACAAAGAGCAAATTTCCAAGCCCCAGCCGCAACTCCCAGCCGCCAACTACATCGCACATATAGCCGCGTTGGCAGTTTAGCACCCCATCCCACCATATCCAACTATCCTCATTCCTTTTATGCCTTGCCTACACCCAATCTCCAATCCCTCCTCCTAGTGCCGTCCGCATCCATCGCTCTTCCACATCACCCTACGGCATGGCCGGTTGTCCCGGCCCCTGCTCCCGCTCCGCATTTGCACCAGTTACACTGCCCGTGCCGGTCGAAGAGGATCTCCTACCGGGGTAGGAGCTCCAATGCGACCCACGTGGACGCCCATCATCGACCGTGCCACCTGGATGTGGACGCACCTCTCCTCCAAATTTTCAAAGCGTACCTCGCCAATCCTATCTCCGAACCCACCCAACACAGACGGTACCTACTCTGACGTGTGCTTTCCCATCGGATGAGAGGAGCACCGCACGCCCGACGCCCGTTCTCATTTCGTTGAATACCACATGTGCATGACAACGTGGAATGACCCTTGGCGGACTTCGGCATCGGCAGCGACGACGATGGCGCTCGCGAACCGCGCTGCGCTAGGTCTACTGTCATCGGATTGGGAAATGCGCATGACGTTGGCGCGCCGCATATACTTCGTGGACCGCAACACGCGCCCGACCACGAAGGGCGACCGGTGGGCGCTCTGCATCACTACAAGCACAACTGCTGACAGAAGATCATCTACTCCCGGAGCCAACTGGCGACGCGTCTAATCTCCGACGCCAACGTGCGCGTGCGCCGCCGATGGGTCTTAGGGGGACACATTCGGCGCGGCAATCATACGTTTCTGGCCAGAGGATCTCCGCGAGCGGCTCATGGTCAAGTTTGAATGCGAGGATCCGCTAGACTACGGCAGCGTCTCACGCGAGTGGCTCTTCCTCTCACATGAGATGTTCAACCCGAGCTACGGCATGATAACTACACGCTACAGATCAACCCAGCCTCGGGCGTGAACGCGGAGCGCCTCAACTACTTCAAGTTCATTGACCATGTACTCGGCCTTGCCGTATTCCACCAATAACTC
>WTXK01001020.1:0-11958 GCA_025769895.1 Lactarius psammicola
TCTTTTGCCAGACGATTTCAATACCTTTTCCCAACATATGAATGTTGTGAAGGTGTAGTAAATCATGAGGTCCCTGTTTCTATGGTCGCTCTGGTTGCAACTGCAGTAAGTCATGATTTTTTTTTCAGCCATGCGTCACACTCATCCTATATGCTAGCTGTATGTGACAATCTATGAGTGGTGCACTGGAGAACAGCAGGTCACAGAGTTCTCAGCAAATGCGTACTTGGATGTATACCATGGCAATGTTAACACTTTAACCCATATTCGGGAAAATCGTGAAGGTGCATTTCACCTTATGATGGCCGACATCTATAGACAAGCAAAGTAAGTTTTAATTTCTTGTACATTGCAGTCCTGACAGGCTTGATATGGTAGCACGCCCACCGGAAATGAACCAAGCTCAGGTGTTCCAATTGCTGAGCTTGATCTCAACCAACTTGATGGCTGATAGTGCTTCATCAAGGTTTCAACACCACTTTTTCAACCCGGAACCACTGTAAGTTCCCTAGGATGGTCTTGAATATTGGGCTGACTGGACTTCACCAGTCAACAGTGTTTCTCGTATACCCCCTCTTTCTCATGTGTTACACCAGTTTTTTGTACTGGCCCGACGTTCACTACAGCTACAGATAATCAACAAAAATTGCAGGTTTTGTTCCTATCCGTTACTTCTCTTCTCTCATTGCCGGTCTTGTGGTTATCTCCCCATAATTCACATAATGCCGAAATAGTAGTTGGTCATTTTTTGAGTAGCCTGGTCATAATATATATGCTTTCGGTCAATATTCTGGTCTCAATTGTGACTATCAAGATAATCCCCAATAAATAATAGAGGGGACTAAGCAATCTGCGATAATCAAAAAACACCGGTAATTATCAGTAATTTGGCCTCGCTAGTGTGGGAGGTTTTTCCTGATGGTGTCCCGTGGTCACACTGTTATTTCACAATGATGGTTTCAGACTGGGCATAACTGTATGGGTATGATTGTGTATACACTACTGTCTGGAAATGGGTTGCCAGACAGTCGTCCGTATCAAGTTTATGTGTTGATTATGTTCTATGGGAAACACAGCCGACGTTTAGTTTGATGAACAGCACAGCAACTGGGACAAAGAGGTGACCTAAGCAACACAACCCTATCTCACATTGCGCTATACCTTTCATCAGCACCATTCAGATCTGTGACCGGCACGCACCTGGGCAAAGCGATATTTCTTTGATTTTGACATTCCCAAGACAATCACCTTTCTTCACGCAGCACGCTCACACTCTTCTTGGCCTGGGCGCAGAGGGTTATAGAACTGGGCAATTCTAGTCGAAGTCTGAACTTTGCACAAACACAACTGGGAAACCCTTCATCCAATTCTAGAATCGCTCATGAGCATAACTTGCTCATGAACATGCAATAGAGGGATGGGGGAGAGTGAAACAAGCAGATAAAGACTCGATTGAGAAAACAATGGAGGTGCGGACGAGGCAGCGGGTACGGGGAGGGATGAGGAAGTGCGAAACGTTGAGAGACTGCAGCGTCGGGGGCTTGAGTGCGAGAAAAGCGGAGTCAGCCGGGAACGGAAGCCTACAGATTTGTTGAGCAGAGAGAGAGGCATGCAGCGATGAGTGAGGAAGGCGAGCCGCCACGTGTGGGAGCCGAGGTCAAAGGGTCAAGCGACCAGACTGAACGAGATTTGGAATGAGGGACTGAGGGGAATAGCGAGACAATACAAGCATTGGGGATGTCGGAACTCAGACGAGAGGCGACAGTGAGGCTAAGTGAGTGAGACAATGAGGAGGACGATGACAGACAGAAATTCCG
Source organism: Lactarius psammicola (assembly GCA_025769895.1). Taxonomy (NCBI): domain Eukaryota; kingdom Fungi; phylum Basidiomycota; class Agaricomycetes; order Russulales; family Russulaceae; genus Lactarius; species Lactarius psammicola. The sequence goes on from WTXK01001020.1 coordinate 1,818, forward strand.
AGACGAACTTGTTAAGACTTTACCAGGTTTGGAGAATCCTACCAAAATGGAATGGCAACACGGCGTTGACATATTCTTGCAGAGAGAGCCGCCTCGGAGACTGAACAAAGTAAGGGGGTACTAGCATGGTGTAAGGTGGGGAATAGGACTGGGGCGAAGGAGACAGAGACACTGCAACGCGAAACACGTCGAAGAGACAGGATTTAGGAGGCAAAGAAAAGTGATAATATCGCACGGGAGTCCAGTGTTGTGGTCGGAAATTCACGCCATTGCCAACTTGAGGAGTGGGCCGAGATTGGTGCAGCGCAGTGTCCAATCGGGGGTCATCGGTCCAGTCATTGTTCATTATGCCCATTCTCCGTACCCACTCGAACTTCTGCTATGAGTCAAAGGGAACGACTGATGAGGGGCTATTGGATCTCAATGGGATGCACCTCTCATGAATGGACCTCTTGAGGGTCCGCAATATCGACATCAAGGAGGCTATCGAAAAGTGCCGAACTATATTTGCTCTGTATTCTCCTCACGACTCTTATCTGCCTTTACAGACCTTGTTCACCCGTTCCACGGGGTCTTTTCTGGGCTCTATTTGCACGATCAGGTTGAGAGGGGTCGAAACTGCATTCTCAGCTTATCAACAATGGTCATGTGAGCTTGCCTGATCAATTCCGGTTTGCATGCGAGTGGCTTATATTGTGCGACTTCTCCATCACCCCTCCATTTCAACCACATATGACTACGTCGAGGGCGAGAGAGGCACACTGTAGCTGCAAAGTTGGTGCAAAAAGTAGAGCCTCTTGTACCAACTTTGTAGCTACAGCATGCGACACCCGCCGCGACGTATAACAAGCTCCATAGCATGCCACTGGACTATGCCTCATATTACAGGGAGGCTATTGGAGGAAGGGCAGAGAATTGTTATCGGACAAGGATACATGGGAAATCGGCAGGAAACATAGATAAGTGCTACATAGGGTTCTGTACTCCAAGGCGCACGCTAATAGAATCGAAAAAAAGCCTTATGTCAGGTCGACGTGCGTCAACTCGGGGAAGCAATTGGGACTCTTGAAAGAGGGAGAGTTTTACTCTGGTGCGAGATACATTACCTTCGTACTTCCGTCGATCAATTTCTGCAAGCAGACCAACATTTAGGACACAAGTTTGCAACGGTCAGCGCTGTCACCCAAGACCTTGGGGCACTCACCAGGTCCATCCCTCTTGGGTCTCGGTTTGAATATGGATAGTGGCAGAGCCGATGACCTCAGGAACATGGTCCCGTTCGTCCACCTCCTGCTGGAGCAATGTATGCTTTTGGAGGAACCTCGTTTCGCACGTTCAGAACCCACGAACTATGTCATCTTTCAAAAAATGTAGTCACCGCTAGTCATCTGCCCGCAAACCGCACTGCACCCAGCGCAAAATGCCGCAGACCGAGGGAGGCCGCCACATCGACTCATTCGATATGCTTGCTGATCTTGGCATCAATGCGTTAACACCGGTGTCAGTCACACAGACTCTTGTTGACTGCTCGAAGGAGGACATCCAGCGCGAACTGCAGAAACGGAAGCAGTACGAGCCCGACATGCTCGAGGGGCCCACTCAACGAGAACGAACCCGCCATCGTCCCCTAGGTGGTCTCTGTACGGTCTGGGCCCCCAATAAGGCTGAGTGGTGCGTCCTCCTTCCCGTTTATCTTTCAGTACAGACCCAATGCATCGTCCTACCCAACCATCGCCGGCGTTTGAGGCGTGATAAAAGCAGGCTGCGTCGTGTTTCATTCGATCCTTAACTGATCCTCGTGATTGCGCAAGATAGATGGGGCTCCACTGTATGTGCTACGTGGCACATATGTGAGTTCGGTGACGGGGGGAATACAAGGAGGGTGGAGGTGATTGAAGAAAGTAGACGAGAAGGGGAGAAGCGGAAGAGGTAACGAGTACATACAGGGATCAGGAAAGTGCGGATCATTGAGATTGTGCGGCATCCAGAGCTCGAGCTTGGGGGGGTCATACTCGGGCAGAGGCCAGATGGGTGGTTAAGCAGAGATGGAACTGGGCGATGGCGGGTGGAGGGACTGAGCAACGGTGTGCGGGAACTGACGGCAAAAGGCGTGGGCGACAAGACCAAGTGAGAGTGAGCAAGACTTACGATAATAGCGAGACGGCGTTGAAAGGACTAATGCAACCGTCGACGGTGTTAGAACTAGGACGAGCAAAACGCTGACGAGGACTTCGAGTCTAAGAGATTTACCAGGTTCATTTTGCTCGGTGGCTTCTGCTTGGGGCTTTGCCTGGCCCAGTGAGAGAATCGCGCAATGAGAAGGAAAGAAAGGTGACGACTCGCCGACGAGTAGATATATATTCTGGTAAATCAGCCACAAATACACGAAATAACCCAAATTTGTGAGTAGGAATAATTGACACAGACAAGGTAATGAATGGGGCTCGAGTGGTGACTGCGACGACGGCACAGAACCGTGAAACGAAGTCGAAGAAAGGTCAAACGGGAATAAATGTGAGCAAAGCATGAGGCATGAGGAAGAGGGCAGGAAAAGGTGTGATAATGGCATGGTATGGCAGCCCGGCGTTGTAGTCGAGAATGCGTGTATATTATTTCAAAAGGTAGTACGGGAACGTACAACGAATTTGAAGGAAATCACGCCCTCGTCCTAGATGACTTGAAAGAGTGATGAATTATTGACGATTAAGTGGTGGAACTCGGTCAAGGGTCAAAGAGGTGGGATTGTCAAAGGGGACGACTTGACGATGGCAGAGACTAAGGGTTGGTTGACACCGGGGGCGAATGAGGCAATTTCGCGGCGAATGGCTAACGGCTCCGGCACGGCAAAGCCTCCTTCGGTTCTGCCAGTGATTCCCCCGCTCCGTTCATGAATTAACATTAACCTCGTCCTTGTGTAATGTTGGATGCACAGTGGCCACCGCCTCTGGTCGACCTCCTGATTGTCAGGTTGGTGTTGTCTTTGGTAGCAGGCCCTGCCTCTTGCCACGTTGCGGGCTGGGACAGACGCCAACAGTCATGTGAGAATATTGGCTGCGCTTCCCTGTACATCTTACTCTGTACCATCCTTCTATTTGATACACACGTTCTAGGCGTGGTGTGTTCCAGCGTGTTACAAATACCCGAACCCTGGTCGTCGTAAATGGACCCACTTGTGGCTCGCGTCTTCTTTCGCCCCCAATAGCCCCACTCGTCGCTACACTTTACATTCCGATTCTTGAGTGTATAACCATGGCCGACAAACTAAGTAAGTCCCTGATACCCTCTCAGCCTCTCCGGGCCCGTCCCGTACCAACTGTGTCTCAACTGATAGCTTACAGGATCTATTCACGAAATCGATTCCAAGATCACACAGTTTCAGCACGTTCTCTCTATATCATCTCGATATGATCCTCATCGCCGCCTCTCCGTTCATTGCCTGGCTATGCTACGACTCCTGCGACACATGTGGTCCAATGAAAGGGAAGATCTCGATAAGGCAATTCTTCATTTCACCGAATCACTACTCCTCGCACCCCGTTCCTGGCTAGAATACGGTCGAGTGATCTTTACAGGTTTGTTCCACCTCGCTTTCGCACTTCTCAAGCGCTCGGAAGTGTGCAACCAGCCTGAAGATGCCATTTACGCAGCCAAATATCTCCGTCATCTTCGACACCAGCCTCACCCACCGTTCTGCGTCCTGCGCCGTCGAGTCACGACAACTCTCGTACATGCGCTGGCCTCACAAGTGGAGTTAGAAGCTGGAAACGTGACGCAGGACATTGATGAGATGGCAGTTCTTTGCCACGAACTCCTCATGGATGCGTCCGATAGCGACACCATAGGCCCCATCACTCGCTTTGCAAAAGTAGTCACATCCGAGACCAGACTGTTTGCACCTGATCCACCATCAAATCAAGTTATCGATTGCCTGCGACTGGTGAGGAAGTACAAGCCGGATGTGAGCGAGGCTCGCCACGCCCTTGCTTTGTCTCTTGGCTGTCGCTATTGTATGACTTGTGTGAATGATGATTATGAGGAGGCTGCGTCTATCTTTGATGAAATTATCGCTTCTAGTCCCCCCGGAGACGATCAGGATGAACTCATGGCCATTATTAAAGTGACTGTGAGAGAGCTAGCGGGGATCCGATCGGCCATGCACGAGAACCCGGAATATTCAGAGGAGGCAATATATCGCGCTCATGCATATCCCGGCCGATCTTCTGACATGGGTCGTTTTACGGCAATGGCTGCGGAGCAGCGCTTCCGTTACTTCGGTTCTATTGAAGGCCTCGAAGCATCGCCCAGCAATTCACCGTTATCTCAGCCAGTGCCAGTGTTGTCCATTGAAAAGTTCAAAGACGATCCGAAAATCGATCAGACATGGAAGAAGCACGATCTCCTCGCAGGACTTCTCCCTGGGATCCGCGATGGCGACATAACGGAGATCGATGAAGCTATCAAAAAGGGCCGAAGCTTAGTTGCTTCTGCTCCGAGAAATCGGCTTACGTCGTGCCTTTTCCTATTGTTCGGCGCGATCCTCTTTGAAGCGTTCGAGCGCACAAACAAGATCGAGTACCTTAACGAGTCATTCAGCACGCACGGTCAAGTTTTGGAGCGTCCATCAATGCACGCCATACGCTCCCGGACACTTCGTCACCTTGTCCAGTCTTTGTTCACCCGCTTACAGTACTTTCCGGATTATTGTACGCAAGACCTGGATGAACTGGTGAAACTACTCTCACAGAGCGCGAACGACGGACATGCGAGCTTGCCCAATCGATTCCACTCTGCATGCGTGTGGGCATCTATTGCGCAATACACCAGACACACATCTGTCTCCGCAGCGTACGAAAGCGCTATGTCATTGAAGAGAGACACCTTGCTATTTGCACCAACACTGCAACTACAGCATGCCACTCTCGCCACGTCTCACCGCACTCATAGCATGCCGCTGGACTATGCCTCGTATCAGGTTGGCCTGTATCAACTCGAGAAAGTGGTCGAGACTCTTGAAAGAGGGAGAGCCTTACTTTGGTCCGAGATGCGTCAACTTCGTACTTCAGTCGATCAACTTCTGCAGGCACACCCACAATTAGCAGACAAGTTTGCAGCGGTCAACCATGACCTCGAGGAGCTCACCAAGTCCATCCCGCCGAGCCACGGATTAAACGTGGATGATGGCGGAGCCGATGACCTCAGAGCGGTGGACCCATTCGGGCGTCTCCTGCTGGAGCAGCGTGGGCTTTTGAAGGAACGCAACAACCTCATTTCACAAATTCAAGCCTTGCCGGGATTCGACAGTTTTCTAACATCTCCGTCATTCAACACACTCCGTTCCGCTGCCTCGTCTGGTCCTGTGATTATTATAAACCACTCCAAATGGCGCTCCGACATTCTGATCCTTCTTCCTGACACATCCCCCTCCCTTATCCTGACCCCTCGTGATTTCTATGACCGTGCGAGCGCGTTAAAGGACAAGTTACTGGACTCTCGACTCAAATCCGGGCTCGATTCAGGTGATTACGACCGAACCCTTGCATCCGTTCTCGCGGAGCTCTACAACCTTATTGGCAAACCCGTCATCGACCGACTTTGTCAGCTACAAGTACCAGAACAGTCCCGGATATGGTGGTGCCCAACATCCGTGTTTTGTTCCCTTCCTCTCCACGCCATGGGTCCAATCCCATCCGATGACGGCGAGATGCACTATTTCTTGGACCTCTACATCTGCTCCTATACCCCAACACTGTCCGCACTCATCCAATCTCATAATCGTGATTCCGGCTCACAATCTTCGGATCGACCTTTCTTACTTCTTGTAGCGCAGCCTGACCCATCTCTTCCAACTGTTGGGGGCGAGATCCAAGTCGTCCAGGCTCTCGACACCGAGGTGACAAGTCTCATCTCAGAAACAGCGACACCAGCCGCAGTCATCGATGGCTTCCATCGACACCAATTTGTTCACTTCGCGTGTCATGGTACACTGGAGGCAGGCAAACCATTTGAGGCAGGATTCGAGCTTTACGGATGTGAGCGCCTGACGCTACTCGAGATCGTGCGGTCGCATCTGCCCACCGCCGAATTCGCATTTCTCTCTGCGTGTCATACAGCTGAGGTAACTGAAGGTAGCGTCGTCGATGAAGGATTACACCTCGCAGCTGCGGTACAGTACTGCGGGTTCCGTAGTGTTGTCGGGACGATGTGGGCAATGGTTGACGAAGATGGTCGGGACCTTGCGGAACATTTTTACAAGGGGTTGTTCTCGAATTCGAGACAAGTGCAAGGTGTGCCGTATTATGAGAGATCTGCAAAAGCGCTCCGAGTGGCCGTGAAGAAGCTACGGAGGAAGAAGCGGATCACCCTGGAGAGATGGGTGAATTTCGTTCATTACGGAGCATGAACGGGGATTATCTGTGAGTATTCGGATTTGTTTGAATACGGCTTTCGCGCTTACTGCCTGGACATAGTAGTGCGTGGTGCACGCGTCGTCGTTCTCTGTCTCAGTATCGTACTTCGTCATTTGTATTTTCCCTTGCTTACAATTCCTTTGTCCTTGGATCGTTTCGTTTCGTCTCCCTCTATAGTCTCATATTGCCTTGGCTCCCGCCTCCCTCCTGTTTTTCTTGCACGCATACCCCTATGATGCTTCTGTTGTTTACCGTTTGTGTTTGCTACCAGTGCTCGTGTTCTCCTGCATCTAATTCCTTCCGCAACAATTCTCTCTACAATCTCTACTTACCTCCACCGTGGTTACCGGCTACCTACCGGCATGTACAAAGTAAGGCCTCCGATCCTTCACAGGATACTACCACCACTGTTCAATTTTTTCATATCCGCTCATCATTTGGCTGCTATCACTCCCATTCCATCATGTCCATTGCCTTCGGATCTCATCCTTACTCAAAATCCCACGCGCCCGCTTCATACCACCCAAAGTGTGGGTTCGCGAGTTGCCATCGTCTTACTCTTTTTTAAAAAAAAAGAAACCGTTTATTTGTTCCTTCCTGTCTGTCAACGAGTACGCTGGTAATGACACTCATCCTGATCATTCCTTCTCCCTCATTTTCCTTAGTTGTAGTGCGACGGGCGAAAAGTGAGATAAGCAACAAAAGGACTAAGCCAAATCTAACGCAAACCTTCAACACAAAGCCCGATCATGAGCAACTTGGAACTATCCCAGTAGTTTGAAGGAACCAAGCAGCGCCGCACAAGAGTCCTGAACGTTGGACACCAGCGAGAATAAGGAGGCGTCGATAAAGGCGAAAGGAGAAAGTGAAAGTCTCTTCAGATGTCTCGACATACGAGAGAAAGGTCGGCGTGGTGGTAATACTAATGAGTAAGAGCACCATCGAGTCCAAGTCACATGGGGCCACCATCGTCCCTATCTAGTGAGAGTCAAACTCAATCCATAATTCGTCCACTCACACCCCCAGAAAAACCAAGGGTGCGCAAGGTATTATTCGCTTTCGTATTCTTAAGAGGGTGGGGGTCGATGACCCGAACATGGTCGACGAGCAGTGGAAGTCGGGAGAGGACGATATGATGTCGAATGAGATTCGCAATACCAGCCTACAGCACAGCACGTCTCGCAGGGTACTGTACGTAGATGGCGATGCTCAAAGTAATTTGACAGCCGTCTATAGTACACCCGGGACGGACCCGGACCGAGTGTCAGGCTCGGTCTGCGCCATTCGTCCATCCACAAGCTGAAAAAGGCCAGTCATGCTCGGGTTTACTAAACGAGAGCGAACTTGTCGTCATTTGCCAGGAGGTCTCCCTATGATCCAGACCCTCAAAAAGACTGAAAGGTACGCCCTTCTTTCCTTTAGCTTTCAGTACCAGCCGATGCATAGTTCTATCGAATAGTTGCTGGCGTTTGAGGCACGATCACGCACGCTGTATTGTGTTTCATTTTCTCCTCAGCGTCCCTTGCTTGACCCTTGTCCGGCAGCGAGTGCGTGAATATAACCAGTGCCCACGATTTCTTTCTCTCTCATGTTTATCGTGTATTGCGCGTGAGACGGGTAGGCTCCATTGTATATGCTATGCGCCGCGCACGTGGGTCCGGTTATAGGAGGGATACAAGAGGGTGGAGGAGAGTAGATAAGAAAGGGAAGAAGCGGAAAAGGCAGCGAGTAAATACAGGAATCAGGAAAGCGTGGAGCGATGAAATCACATGGCATCTGGCGCTCGAGCTTGGGTGAGGTCATACTCAGGCGAGGCCAAATGGATGAGACAGAAACGGAACTGTAAGACGGTGAGTTGGGAGGCTAAGCGTTGGCATGTGGGAACCGATGTTAACAGGTGTGAGCAACGAGACAAAGTGAGAACGAGTGAGACTTACGATAATAGCGAGACAGAGTCAGAAGGACTAACGCAACCGTCGATGGTGTCAGAACTAGGACGAGCAAAACGCTGATGAGGTTTGGACGAACGACACGACAAGGACGACGGGCGAAAACTTCGAGTCTAAAAGAGTTGCCAGGTTCAATCTGTTGGGCGGCCCCTGCTTGAAGTTTGGCCTTGCCCAGTGGGAAAATCGCACAAGTAGAAGGAAAGAATGGCGACAAGGAGCGGATATATTCTGATTAAGTAGCCACAAATACCTGAGTCTGTATATAGGAGTTATTGACACGGAAAATGTTGGGAATGGGGTTGAAGTGGGGACGGTGACGATGACACGGCAACGCGAGACGAATTCAAAGACAGTTTCAATGGAAATAAAGGAGAGCAAGGCATGAGGCGTGAGGAAGAGGGCAGGAAAAGGTGTGATGGTGACATGGTATGGCAGCCTGGCGTTGTAGTCGAGAATGCGTGTATATTATTTCAGAAGGTAGAACGGGAACGTACAACGAATTTTGAAGGAAATCACGCCCTCGTCCTAGATGACTTGAAAGAGTGAAGAATTATTGACGATTAAGTGGTGGAACACGGTGAAAGGTCAAAGAGGTGGGATTGTCAAAGGGGACGACTTGACGATGGCAGAGACCAAGGGTTGGTTGACACCGGGGGCGAATGAGGCAATTTCGCGGCGAATGGCTAACGGCGACGGCACGGCAAAGCCTCCTGCGGTTCTGCCAGTGATTCCCCCGCTCCGTTCATGAATTAACATTAACCTCGTCCTTGTGTAATGTTGGATGCACAGTGGCCACCGCCTCTGGTCGACCTCCTGATTGTCAGGTTGGTGTTGTCTCTTGTAGCAGTCCCTGCCTATTACTACGTTGCCGGCCAACTCGGAGACAGGCGCCAATAGCCATGTGAGAATATTGGCTGCGCTTCCCTGTACGTCTTACTCTGTCCCATTCTCCTATTTGATACACATGTTCTAGGCGTGGTGTGTTCCACCGTGTTACAAATACCCAAACCCTTGTCGTCGTAAAGGGACCCACTTGTGGCTCGCATCTTATTTCGCCCCCAATAGCCTAACTCATCGCCGCACTTGACGTCCCGATTTTTGAGTGCATAAGCATGACTGACAAACTAAGTAAGTCCCTGATACCCTCTCAGCCTCTCCGGGCCCGTGCCGTACCAACTGTGTCTCAACTAATCATCTACAGGATCCATCCACGAAATTGATTCCAAGATCACTCGGTCTCAGCATGACCTCTCTATATCATCTCGAACTGATCCTCGTCGCTGCTTCTCTGTTCATCGCTTGGCTAGGTTACGACTCCTGCGACACATGCGGTCCAATCAAAGGGAAGATCTCGACAAAGCAATTCTTCATTTCACTGAAGCACTACTCCTCGCACCCCGTTCGTGGCTAGAAAAACGGTCGAGAGATCCTTACAGCTTTGTTCCACCTCGCTTTCGCATTTCTCGAGCGCTCGAAAGTGTCCAACCAGCCTGAAGATGCCATTTACGCGGCCAAATATCTCCGCCATCTTCGACACCAGCCTCACCTATCGTTCCTCAGTCCTACGCCGTCAAGTCACGACAACTCTCGTACATGCGCTGGCCTTACAAGTGGAGTTAGAAGCCGGAAACGTGACGCAGGACATTGAGGAGATGGCAGTACTCTGCCGCGAACTCCTCATGGATGCGCCTGATAGCGACTCCATAGGCCCCATCGCTCTCTTTGTTGGATTGGTCATATCCACAATGAACCCCTTAGCAACTGATCCACCATCAAATCAAGTTA
>WTXK01001021.1:0-11940 GCA_025769895.1 Lactarius psammicola
GAAGACACTGATCGATTACTGGCTGCCTCCGATATCCCCATTCTAGGGTCTTCAGCTCGTCTTTGGTGTACTTCGGGGGTCTGGGGAGCACTGGTCTTGGTGTGGCGTAGAATGGGGACGCGTACACACGGTCCGTCCGGTCAGTCCCCATCAGGATGAGGGGGGTCGTCACTCTCGATGATCTGATACCAGAGAGTGGGGTGACTGACTCCTTGGATTGTGAGTGGACAGGGGATGTAATTACTCCCCGCGTTTCGAGTCCATCCTGATGGGGTCTTGGCCTCGAATGGTTGTTTTAGAGGATCGTCTACGACCTCTTGCCATTTGTGTCGCATGATGGGTTCACCATCGGTGGTGGAGGCGTGCGGGGTGTTGTTGGGTAAGGGCTCATATCGTCCATAGGTAATGTGGGGGTGCTCAGCTGGGTAGAGATTGGTTTCCTGATCGACGTGTCCAAACTCTTGAGCTTGGATTCACACAGTCGTCTGATTTCGGCGCGCCTCTTCAGCAGCTTCTCTCTCTGCACGGTGTGCACGGCGTCAAGCTGCTCGTTGGTCCACGCCTGTGTGGTATGCCACCAGAGCTGTGCAGGCCTCTTCACCGTCGCCTTGAAGGTGGAGTCGTACTGGTACGGGCTTGGTGTCGCTCGTATCTTCTCCCACGATGAGAGGATTGTCCCAAGTTCCACGGCGATACTCCGTCGTGTCAGGAGCGTTCCGCACTGTAAGCAGCCGGGGCTGTAATGCACTTTCGGACAGTGTTGCCTGTGCAGGGCCGGGGAAGGTGCGCTCCACTGCGGCAAGTTCGTCCCTGGTGATTGGGGCAACCACCGTACCCTCGTCTTCTGCAGTTGCATGGCCCACAGCGGCTCCTTCTCCTGCGCTGTGATCTCCACTATTGTCGTCTTTGTTGTTCTGTAGTTTCCCATCCAAGGGCAGTGGTGTTACCCGTCTCATGGACCCGCTTGAGTCGGTGTTGAGCTTCGTCAAGGGAGATGAGTCCCTCCAGTAGCTTGGCTGAGTATACTTCTTCAGCGGTTTTAGTGGCATAGTAGGTGAAGTCCATAGGAGGGGTGCTAGTAGGAGCGGTGGGTGGATGATGAAGGAGGGAGGAATGGAGAGACTCATCGGATTGAGTGGCTTTTAAATAGGTTCTGGCGTCGGAGTTTGATTGTTCGTACTCCCTTATCTTTTCCTTGGCAAAGATATCGGCTTTGTTGACCCACTGGTTCTCTGAGTCAGGGTAGCCTAGCCACTTGACCAAGTACTGCCGTGTGCGTCTTCTGCCGAACTGCCGAGTGTCTAGAATCTTCTCAACCTCATATTCTTCTTCCCCTTCCACAAGTTCCGGTGGCGGGCGCGTGAAATTTGGCCCGTGTATGGCAGTTTCGCGATAAGGCGTGAGAAGATCAATATGGAATACCAAGTGGATTTTCCATTGAGCCGGTAGCTCCAGGTGATAAGAGTAAGGAGACATCACCTGGTCAACCTTGAAGGGACTGTGCCGCTTGGCCGCCAGTTTGGCACTTGGTTGATTTGTCCTGAGATTGCGCCCGTCTAACCATACTTGGTCTTCAACCTTATACTTGGGCGTATCTTTGTGTTTGACCCATAGAGTTTGGGCCTTGGTTATCAGTAGCTGCGCTTCTTGCCTGGCTTCTTTTAGCTGCTCCATGCATGTCGTTATCTGTGGAATGGAAGATGGCTTATCCATCCAATCAGCGCGGGGGTGATATCCCATAAGAAGCTCGAATGGGGACTTCCTTGTTGTCTCATGGGGCCACGAGTTGTGCGCGAATTCTGTCAGTGGCAGGTAGTGGAGCCAGTCCTTCTGATGATAATCCACCTGGAAGCGCAGATATTGCTCCAGCAATTGATTGGTCCGCTCGGATTGGCCGTCCGTCCTTGGGTGGTATGTGGATGAAATGTTCTGTTCGATTCCCAACTGCCTACACAGTTCTCTGGCGAATCGGGACGCAAACCTCGGGTCTCTGTCGGATATTATTTTAGTGGGAAGTCCATACCGTGCGAACACATTTTTGGCGTAGAGCTGGGCTGTTTCTTCCGCCGTGATGTCCTCGCTGCACGGTATAAAGACCGCTGCCTTGGTGCAGTCGTGATCAGTGATTGTGAGAATGGAATTGTACCCTCCTGACACTGGGAGTTTGACAATGAAGTCCATTGCCACCACTTCAAATGGTTTGGCCTCTGGTCTAGGAAATATTGGCTGTAGAGGAGCCCGCGTTGGTCGTGTATTGACCTTGTTTTGCTGGCATTCTGTGCAACCCTTGACATATTCCGCAATATCTTTGGTCATTCCTGGCCAGAAGTATCGTTGGGCCACAAGCATACTGGTCTTCGTCATGCCCGGATGCCCGTAAACTGGGGGACGATGGTGAGCGTTGATTATCTCACGTTTTTCGAGTACTCCCCTGGTTACCACGCGCCTGCCTTCTTTGAACCAGACTCCATCGATCTTCATGAGTCGGTGTGTGTTCAGCCAATGCTGTATTTGGGCCTCTTCCTGAGCGTATCTTGGCCCCATGGGCTCTATCGTGGCCATATTGGATGCTCGCATGAACATGTGATCCGGGAGTACTACGACGTCCTGGTTGTCGTTGTCACCAGTGTCATAGTCACTTCTTCGGGAAAGGGCATCTGCGCATCCATTTGCCCATCCTGCGACGTGTTTGGTCTTAATCGGATATTCGGATAACTCAACCACTTCCCTTGCTATTCATTGGTTAATGTTTTGAGGGCTACGCCAGTATAGCAGGTTTGCGTGGTCTGAGTGAACGATGATGTCGTGTGGGGACCCTGCTAGCAAGGGCTTCCAATGTTTGAGTGCTTCTACTATTGTGAGTAGTTCGAGATCGTAGACGTGGTAGTTTTGTTGAGCTGGGTCTAACGTTTTGGAGAAATACCCGATTGGGTGTTTTTTGCCGTCTTCTTTCTTCTGTAGAAGGACTCCTCCTATCACGTATTCAGATGCGTCTACCTCGAGCTCGAACTGGTCTGTTAGTACTGGGTGGGCTAATATTGGTTCTTGCGTAACTCGTGCCTTGAGGGTTTCAAACACGTTTTGTTGGTCCGGTCCCCACTTCCATTCCTCGTTCTTCCTTGTGAGTGTATTTAATGGTCGTGCGTGATGAGCGAAACCCTTAATGAAGGCGCGATAAAAATTGCAAAAACCGAGAAAAGAACGGACATCCTTAACGGTTTTGGGGGTCGGCCAATCGTGAATACCCGCAATTTTTGCAGGGTCCATATGAGTCGCCCCCTTTTCAAGGATTACCCCCAGGTAATCCATGGAGGATGCGTGGAAGATACATTTTTCGGGTTTGAAATAGAGGTCGTGATCGAGGGCAACTTGGAGGACATCACTGACTGCGGCAACATGGCCGTCAAGACCAGTGCGTGAGGCGATGCCAATATCATTCATATAGACACAAATTGTGGTGCCTAAGGTTTCGTGTTTTAGTATGACATCACGGAAAATAAAGTTCATCATTGTCTGGAATGTTGCCGGGGAATTGGTGAGCCCAAAGTACATGACTGTGGGTTCGAAGAGACCATATCGCGTCTTAAACACGGCTTTCTCCTTGTCGCCTTCCTTAATGCGCATGTTATTGTACCCCCAGCGAATGTCCAACTTGGTGTAGATGTCGGCATTGCTCAAGTCCGTAATGAGATCCAAGATGAGGGGAAGAGGGTATTGGTTACGTATGGTGACGTTATTAAGTTTCTGGTAGTCCTGTACCAGTCGAAGCTTTCCATCTTTCTTCTTGACGAAGAAGAAAGGTGATGCGTAAGGGGATTTGGATGGTCAGATGTACCCCTTTTTGAGCTCATCGTTCAGGAATTTCTGGAGGGCTTCGTCCTCTGCCCATGTGAGTGGGTATACCTTGCAATCTAATGCTGCCGGGGCGTTTGGCTTTAGTTTGATGGCGTGGTCCCATATGCATTTTTGTTACGAACTTTTACTCTCACCATTCTTATCGCTTGACTATTCCCTTCCCGTCGCTTCCATTCCATCGATCATCTTGTGACTCGTTTACGGTTAGGATCCGTTTTGATTCAGGTCTCGGCCCTTATCTCGCGCCTACCCCATGATCGTACCATCGGTAGGTTTTACGACTTTTAGAATCCGCTGACGACGTCAGAGTCCCGCGTGACTCCGCGGAAACTACTAGTACTTTCGATATGACTCATAGTACGATAAGCTCACTAGGACCCGTATCCTAGGATTGCGCCATGTGTTTGGCATAACCAAACACCATGTACATGTATATAAGTCGCACACTACCTAGCTTGTACGGTAGTTCTGACTTCTTGTGTAAATACCACATCAGTGCTCACGAATCCGTCCTTGACTTGCCTTCGTGCTTAAGTCCCTCGCTCGCCTTTGTGCCTGAGCCTCGTCTTCCCTGACTAAGGTCGATAAAGCTTTCAAAGCTAGAACGACTCTTATTCATCACCGGACTGAGTCCTAACCCGACTCGCTCTACCAGAACCCCTGATAGTTGACTTGAAGTACACGTCGTACTTAACGCCCCTGTGGTGGCGTTACATTAAGTCAGAACTCTTTCATCGTGGCTTCATCCAGCCGAAGCAGAACCAAGTTTAGCCCTGAGTATATCGAACTCCTTCATAGCGACGAACTCTCAGACAAAGTCAAAGGATCGGCTGTCTGGAGAGAAAGTCAAGAGTACTCGGGATACTACATCTTCGAACCAAAAGAAAACGCCTACAAGCCTATCCACTACTTGGAAGACAAACGACTTTGGGCTTTCATCGAGTATTCCAAAACTGAAGGACAGTGGTACACGTTCAGACCTGTACCCAACGACCTAGGAGTAGGACCATTTGCGCCAAAAGGAGTAGGGCTTGACACGGACCAACCAGACTCTCCCAGTATCCCAGTACCTGTAACCAATCTACCAGCGTCATCGTTCCCGATGTCACAAAGTCAAGCAAGCACCACCCTTACAGCAACAGGAGGAGGCGTCCCTGCATCAGGAGGAGGAGCGCCATCCGGAGGAGGAGTCCCCGCTTCTGGGGGAGGTCCACCGCCGGGAGGAGGAATCCCTGCTTCTGGAGGAGGACCACCGCCTGGAGGAGGAGCCCCGGGCGGTGGCGGTGGCGGTGGCGGTGGCGGTGGCGGTGGCGGTGGCGGTGGCGGAGGCGCTGTCCCTGCTCCGATCGCGCCCGCACCAGGAGGCCATGGACGATTGGGAGGAAACCCACCCCCTCAATTTGACGGCAATAGGGAACAAAGCAAAGCGTTCCTTAGAGCCTTCACATTGTACAGAGGAATGAACCCCAATGTGGACCAGTTGGCCATCCCTTACCAGAGAGCTATGACGTTCCTCTCTTACATTAGGGGACCGTTGGTAGACGATTGGGTAGACGAACAAGCGCAGTGGCTGGAAGG
Source organism: Lactarius psammicola (assembly GCA_025769895.1). Classification (NCBI taxonomy): domain Eukaryota; kingdom Fungi; phylum Basidiomycota; class Agaricomycetes; order Russulales; family Russulaceae; genus Lactarius; species Lactarius psammicola. Next base: position 5,434 of record WTXK01001021.1, read on the forward strand.
ACAGATTAACAATGGGGTGCTCCACCATGAAAATAACCTGTGGGACACGATCATACACGCTTCATCCAGGCCTACACCGACACTGCTGAACAAACTAAAGCGCGCAAAGCACTCCCAAGCCTCACAATGAAGGGAGAAGACATCGATTCGTACATCGCGCAGTTCCAGAACCTCGCCGGAAAGGCGGGGTATAATCTCGACGACCCCATCACACTTGATATGTTCCAAGACGGATTGCCGAACGCGTTAGTTATTAACGCTGTACGATTCCAACATCCTATTAACTGGGAACAGTGGAAAGACGCCGCAAGGCTGCAACAAGCCGAGTACCTTGTCCTCAAGGAGCGACTTGGGAAAGGAGGGAAAGCCGCGAAGAAAGGGGACTCACTCGCGAGAACAATGGGTACAAGCCCTCGGCAAAACACGAGACCCCAACGCCATGGACGTTGGACGAGCTCGAGCCAATGTCACCATCACAGACGCTGACAAGCTCCAGCTTCAAAAGGATGGCAAATGTTTTAGGTGCCGTGAGAAGGGGCATATCGCGCGTAACTGTCCACAAAAGGGCGCGCGCGCGGCTTTATCCACAACCACCTCATCGACTCCCGCGACTACAAGTGTACCAACTCCCGCCATCTCTTCTATCACCATACAGTCTAATCGCGTACTTTCGGTTGAAGAACAGGCGGATGCTCAGATCGCAGCGATGAAGGCACAGAGCCAGGAAGTGCGCGATCTGATGGTAGAAAAATTATTCGGAAGAGAGGATTTTCCCGACGCTTGAACCCGGCGGCCTGGGCTAGAGCACTCAATCTTAACGTGTACCATAGCAGATATCGATCAATGAGAGTCCCCGTCTTGTTCAAATCTGCGCACGCGACGGCCGAAAGACAAGTTTTGATAGACTCAGGAGCAACAGACAATTTTATCTGTTCAGCTTTACTCAAACGACTTCAGATCTCGACACGAACTGCCGCTAATTCCATCAGAATATGGAACGTAGACGGAACTCATAACCAAGATGGCGCCATCACACAATACGCTGACCTCGTGGTGCGAACCGGGAAGGAGGAAAAGACACTTCGTTTCCTGGTGACAAATTTAGGAAAAGACGAAGTGATCCTGGGATACCCATGGTTCACAGCGTTCGAACCTAAAATTAGGTGGGGGGATGCTACGCTTGATGAAGAATGGCAACCAGTCGTCATCACTAGCTTGCACTTGTCAGACGAAGCCACGCCTATGGAAGCTTCCATTCGGGCGTTGGAGACGTATGAACTTGACGAGGAGGCATGGGAACAGTTGATGGACGAGGAGCAAGAGCCCCATATTGCGTGGCTACGAAAAACCACTACGGCATCAGAATTAGCGCAACGAGAAGCAATGAAAAAACCCCAGCGCACATTTGAAGACATGATACCCGAAGAATACCGACGACATGCCAAAGTATTCTCGGAAGAAGCCTCTAACCGCTTTCCCCCTGCGCGACCATGGGACCACGCTATCGATCTATTGCCAAACGCCCCAGCCACACTAGACTGTAAAGTCTATCCGTTAACGCAGGACGAAGGGGTAGCACTCACCGCCTTCCTTACCGAGCAACTAGAAAAAGGGTACATTCGAGCGTCGAAGTCACCCTACGCATCCTCCTTCTTCTTCATAAAAAAGAAGGACGGAAAGCTGCGGCCAGTCCAAGACTATCGACGTCTCAACGACATCACTGTACGAAACCAATACCCCCTTCCTCTAATCCCAGAACTTATTGATCGAATACGGGGAGCGCGCCTATATTCAAAATTGGATATTCGCTGGGGGTACAACAACGTTCGTATTAAAGAAGGCGACGAATGGAAGGCGGCGTTCAAAACTAATCAAGGGCTTTTCGAACCCTTAGTTATGTACTTCGGACTCACCAATTCCCCATCGACATTCCAAGCAATGATGGATGACCTCTTTCGAACTCTGGTTCAAACAGGAGAGGTAATCGTCTATATGGACGATATCCTAATTGCTACCACCGACGATTTACCACATCATCGAGCCGTACTACACGAGGTGTTGAGGATCTGTGAAGAGCAGGACCTTTACGTCAAACCAGAGAAATGTGTATTTGAGGTGCGCCAAGTGGAATACCTGGGACTTATAATCGGACACGGAACCATTCGGATGGATCCGGTCAAAGTCCGAGGTATCCAAGAATGGCAACCGCCGAAGAACCTCAAGGAAGTACGAGCCTTTTTGGGCTTTTGTAATTTCTACCGAAGATTCATCCGAGGATTCTCCACAAAGGCACGGCCACTTCATGATCTAACAAAAAAGGAAATGGGGTGGCAATGGGGACAAAAACAACAAGACGCATTCGACGCCATCAAGCAATGTATCGGTGATGAACCGGTGCTTCTTTTTCCCGACTTGGAAAAGCCGTTCGAACTAGAAGTAGACGCATCAAATGTCGCGATAGGGGCCGTACTAAATCAAATAGGCCCGGACAAAAAACTACACCCGGTAGCGTTTCACTCTGAATCGCTAAGCCAAGCGGAGCGCAATTACGACATCTATGACCGAGAACTGCTGGCAATAGTGAAGGCGTTACGGGCTTGGAGAACGTACTTGGCGGGATCCCCTCACAAAATCATCATTCACACCGACCACGCCAATCTCCAATACTGGAAGGAGCCAAGGAAGATCAGTAGACGAGTCGCGCGCGAATTCCTGGAGTTATCAGAATATGATTTTATTTTAAAACATATCCCAGGATGCCGCAATAGTCGTGCGGACGCCTTATCCCGACGGCCTGATCATGGAACAGGGGAAGGAGATAATAACGATATTGTTGTCCTTCCCGCTGACCGATTCGCATGCGCAGTAGAGGTGTCTATGCACGATATGGACATCTGGACTCAAATCTCACAAAACCTCGACGAGAAAGACGTTCTACGTTGGGTAGAACCGTACAATTTGAAGAAGTTGAATGGCTTATGGTGGAAAGGAGAGGCCCTTGTCGTTGTCGGGGACAACGACCTTAAGCGGGGGGTAATCACCTTTTTCCACGACACTCCTAGCATGGGACATCCGGGAATTGCCAACACTTATGAACTATTACGGCGAGACTACTGGTGGCCCAGCATGCGGAAAGATGTAGAGGAGTACGTCAAAGGATGCGCAACGTGTCAAGCCAACAAAATAAATCCTCATCGACAAAAGCCGCATTTATTCCCTATAACCACAGACCCAGATGCGGAACCCTTTGAAGTCGTCTCTATGGACTTTATCACAAAACTACCCCCGTCAAAGGGGTACGACTCCATCCTTACCATCACCGACCATGATTGTTCAAAGGCAGCGATCTTTATACCCTGCAACGAGTCGATATCTGCGGAAGGAGTGGCGCAGCTATACCTCCAACATGTCTATCCCCACTATGGCATCCCGCGAAAGCTCATCACGGACCGGGATCCTCGGTTCACGTCAGCCTTTATGAAGGGACTGTGTGCGACCCTGGGTATCCGTCAAAATATTTCATCGGCCTATCACCCTCAAACGGATGGCCAGTCAGAACGAACAAACCAATGGCTCGAACAGTATCTTCGCCACTGGAGCAACGTACAACAAGACAATTGGGCGGAGGCATTGCCCGTGGCACAATTCGCTCATAATTCATGGCCAAACGCGACTACGAAGCACTCTCCGTTTTCCCTCATCATGGGTTGGGAACCGCGAACGACGTGGACCCCAAAACCCACGACATCCCCATCAGTAGATCAACGTCTGGAAGAAATGGTCATCAGACGGCAGCACGCGCAAGATTGTATCAAACACGCGCAACAACTGATGGCGAATAGAGGAAGAACCCGCTTTATCCCCTATCAAGAAGGCGCTCAAGTATGGCTAGAAGGGACGAATCTTCGGACCTTTTACCCTACCGCAAAGTTAGCACCAAAAAGATATGGTCCATTCCGAATCAAGAAGGCCTTATCAGAAGTTTCCTATGAGCTGGAGTTGCCGAAGGCTTGGAAGATTCACCCCGTGTTTCACGCAAACCTTCTTACGCCATATAAGGAGACGGAACTACATGGGGAAAACTTCGCGCGGCCTCCACCTGACCTTATCGAAGGAGAAGAGGAATTCGAAGTAGAGCGCATCCTACAATCAAGGTTGTATGGCCGAGGGCGCAAACTTCAATTCCTAGTTCAGTGGAAGGGTTTTCCCATGAGTGACAGTTCGTGGGAACCCTTGGAAAATGTACGACACTCAGCTGATCTTATCGCCGACTTCTATCGGCAACATCCTACCGCCGAAGGGGCTGGACGAAAGATATAAACAGGGAGACCACCAACCAAGATACGCATCATGGCCTCACCCTCTATCATGTCTACTCCCATTGTCTCCGTTGTCCCTCACCGCCGACCCTCTGAGATCATCCTCGAAAACCTCACTGTGCCCTCACAAGAGAAGGGACTACCAACTTTATCACGCACACCGGCTACCCCGTACTCCATCATTGACGACAAATCCCCTATCCCGTTACTAAAGCTAGCCGCTGAGGCACTTGGAGTTGAAGCATCTGCACCATCCTCTCCACAATCGCCACCTCCACTTGAACCCACCCCCGTAGTTCCATCTCGAGCTATTCCCCAGGAGCCGTTCCCTGCGGGACTAGACCACACATTCACGCCCCCTGTCACTGTCACAAAAGCTACCCCTGACCCTATGAGAGCCTTGCTAGACGACGAAGATGAAGAAGAGGACCCTGAGTACCCCGGAATACCATTTTTCCCTAACGACCTTACGCAACCGACCTTCTTTCCCCTTATGATTGGAGAAGAAGGGCGAAAGGAGGTCGCCAAGTACATCTATTACCGGAAACACTATCAGGAGTGTGTAGGGACTATGGGAAAGGGGCAACCCAGCTACGTTACACAGGTCTTCCTACGAACCGTCTATTCTGACCAACTACCACAAACGGTGACGGAAAACCAAATCGATCTATTCCACCCCCACGACCCCCGCAGCCTTATTCTTGATGAAGTTCTCAGTGAACTTCATGATCCAAGGCTACACGCTGACGTCTCACGACTACGGGATTGCCTGACACGAAGAGACGCCATTAGTACGCGCCGCGCTGACCTGAGAAGGTTGGAGGCGGAGGCGACCCGTGACCAGTTTCACCTGGACATGGAGTTCGCAAGTGTACGAAAGCGGCTTCAGTATGCGCGGGCAATCCCTCTCATTTCGGACAAATACGCCGAACTCACAGCAAAACCTATTCGACCCCGACACGCTGCGGACTCAATGCCCCTTCCACCAAGAGTGGGAGGGCCATGTGAGATGCCGCGACTACAGGGAGAGGGCAAGAGCAAGAAGCGGGCTAAGAAGTGTTTTATGTGCAAGTCAACTGACCACCTAATCGCGGAATGCCCCAATAGGAGGGTAATGTACGCGTGCGCTTACTGTGGCAGCGACAACCACGGCATCCAGTCATGCCTTATCCGACGGGTGTCGGCCATGGCACCCCGTCATGAGGAACCTTCCCACCGACCCCGCTGGTGTGGGAAGTGTCTTCGCTTCGATGCCCAGCATGACGAAATCGACTGTCCCATGTATGAACTATGCCGAAAATGTGGAGAACGAGGACGCCACCTATTCTTACGCCGACACACGTGTCCTGTTCCTCGCAGTCCTACTCCCACTAACGACGTTGACGCTGACGTCTATGACTACGTCGGGAGTGACTAGTCAAAGTTGTGGCAACTTTGATTCTAACGGGGGGGTAATGTTACGAACTTTTACTCTTACCATTTTCATCGCTTGACTATTCCTTCCCGTCGCTTCCATTCCATCGATCGTCTTGTGACTCGTTTACGGTTAGGATCCGTTTTGATTCAGGTCTCGGCCCTTATCTCGCGCCTACCCCATGATCGTACCATCGGTAGGTTTTACGACTTTTAGAATCCGCTGACGACGTCAGAGTCCCGCGTGACTCCGCGGAAACTACTAGTACTTTCGATATGACTCATAGTACGATAAGCTCACTAGGACCCGTATCCTAGGATTGCGCCATGTGTTTGGCATAACCAAACACCGTGTACATGTATATAAGTCGCACACTACCTAGCTTGTACGGTAGTTCTGACTTCTTGTGTAAATACCACATCAGTACTCACGAATCCGTCCTTGACTTGCCTTTGTGCTTAAGTCCCTTGCTCGCCTTTGTGCCTGAGCCTCGTCTTCCCTGACTAAGGTCGATAAAGCTTTCAAAGCTAGAACGACTCTTATTCATCACCGGACTGAGTCCTAACCCGACTCGCTCTACCAGAACCCCTGACAGTTGACTTGAAGTACACGTCGTACTTAACGCCCCTGTGGTGGCGTTACAATTTTGGAGGGAACCGATGTGACACCTCTTCACTGAAAACTTTCACAAATCGTTCGTACTGGGGTGGTAATGCGGTCGCTTTTGTGTATTGTTGTGCTTGGATCACAAGTTCTGTTGCCATGGTGCGGGGT
>WTXK01001022.1:0-11900 GCA_025769895.1 Lactarius psammicola
CAAGACTTTGGTGATGGGACCCTAATCAAAGGGGTTCCCCTAGTATGGTGATGAGAGGTAGAGAGGGGCACACAGAATAAGACAATGAAGGCAATGGTATTTGCTGAGGAAAAGATGAAGACAGAACTAAAGTACTACTAAGTCTATGGAGGGTTTATATAGATGGTGAGTGACCCACACCTAACTCCTAAAACCTGACCCATTAGTAACTCCTAGGGTCTGACCCACTACAAAGTCCTAGACAATCACATGTAAAGTGAATAATCACATATAAGGTAAGTAATCACATATAGCTGGTGTTGTGTCAGTAGTCAAGTACCAAGTCTGTATAATAAGAGTAAAGTAAAAGAAAAATAACGTGTCCATGGGATCATGACACTAAAGCCTTTATAGATTGTCTCTGTAAAAGCTGGGATGCACCAGTTTATGCATTCTTCAAACCCATTCCATCTATTCAGTACATTAACAATTGCAAGGCTCATGTTTTTGAGTGTGCTGCTAGCCCCTGCCACCACAAGACACAGTTCATGTGCTGGTTCCTCTACACTGGTGACTCTAGCTCCACCAGCAATCTCTGTCGACACTCAAAACTTTGCTGGGGTGACAAGGCACTTGCTGCTGCAGATGAAGTGTGTGATGTTAAGACTGCATGTGAGGCCCTTGGAAGCCACAAGGGCTTGAATAGCTCTATCACCACAGCATTTAGATGAGTTGGGACTGGACAGGTGACCTACAGCCACCACCAGCACACTAAGATCAAAGCTTGGTATGTTCTAAGCTGTTATCTGACTGTAAGAGCTAATATCCTTATGTTCAAACAGGGCTGAGTTTGTGTGTTGGGTCACTGAGAGCAAGTGCCCTTTTCAGATAGTCAATGACCATGCATTCTGCTGCCTCATGAAGACGGGTAGGCCGGAGTGCTATATACCTTCAGTGGATACACTTGCACGTGATGTCAAGAATGTCTTCATAAATGTTTGTGAACGCATTGCCAACTTGTTACAGGTACTTCATTTTTAACTATTGGAATGATATTATACTAATCTGGAGCCAGGAAATGGACAGCAAACTAAGTTTTGCCACCAATGCTTGGATGTCACCTAATCACAAGGCATATGTAGCTATTACTGTGCACTTCAAAAAAAATGGTACCCCTATGGCCCTACTACTTGATCTCATTGAGGTGCCAAAGTCCCATACTGGTGTGAATCTAGTGAACACTTTTGCTGAGGTTCTTGAGGTGTTTGGGATCCAAGAAAAGGTGAGTACCTCTAAAGTGAATCCAGAGCGTGTTCAGACATGCTTTGTTGTAGATCCTCAGTGTCACAACCGACAATGTGTCCAATAAAGACACAATGGTTCAACACCTGAGCACCTTACTTGACATATTTCCAGGTTCCACCAACCAGACCTGCTGTTTTGCTCACACAATCAATATCTCAGCTAAGTCGATCCTTAAGCAATTTGACATCCCAAGGACCAAGCCTGGTGCCCTTCTTGACAACGCTTCTCAAGTGCTTGCCAACATAGCTGTCACGGACTGACCAAGACACTGACACATCGGTTATGACTACGATGGCCAGCGGTAATTAGTCATGGACTACTCGTATCAGTCAGCAGCGGAGCTTGCTTATCACATGTAAGATAGTATGATGACGCGTCCTAGGATAGCTGTACTAGGGTTCGAGCTAGTTACGCTATTGGTTACTTTACGATTCGGGAGGAGCTTGAAAGCCCTCGTCAACTGTATATAAGGCTCATTGTTCAGACCATGGATCCCCATCCTGGTCTTCTCAATACCACCACTATTGTTCGCGACCTAGGAGTGCCAACTTCCTTTCCTCTCATCTATCTTTCATCTCTACTACTCGTCCTAGCCTTTGTCTTCGGAGTCGTACTCCACATTGAAGACATCGAGAGCGAAGACACCTTCGACGCCGTGTACTAGGAAGAGTCACGTGCCTACGTCCTCACGTTAAGTCTTGACACTTCGTGTATCGGACCGAGCTTAGCATTAGTCATCGCCTTCCCTCGCGCCTAAGTCAGGCAACGTTGTTGTGGCAACGTAACAATAGCTGAGGAACTCGAATATGAGGAGAACATAGAGTGGGAGGCCTGAGATACCAACAATGACAAGGAGGAAGATTGGCCACTTAACACCTGGGTGGATGTTCATGAGGGGCTAACTGAGAAAGAGGTAAATGAGCTTAATAAGAGCACATGTGTAATGCCACCACAGGGGCGTTAAGTATGACGTGTACTTCTAAGTCTGTCGTCAGGAGTTCGGATAGAGCGAGTTGGTTAAGACTCAGTTTGGGGATGAACAAGAGTTAAACAAGCTCCTGATGCTTGTTCACTGTAGCAGAAAAGGACAGCTAGGCTCAAGCGCAAAGGTGAGCAAAGTCGGGGACTTAAACGTGAAGGGTGAGTCAAGGGTCGTGTTTCGTGAGAACTGATATGGTATTATCTAAGAAGTCAGAACTGCAGTACAAGCCAGTCTGACTACGACCTATATACTAGTACAAGGCTCAAAGAGACAACAACAGAGCCACATAGCTAGGTAAACAGATGGCGCCATAGGGAACATATGGGCGTGAAGGGTATCGTACGATATCAGAGATAGGACACAGGCCTAGGTCAACTATCAGTGACATGTTAGCGGACGTGGTGGTCAGAGGACCAAGGATCAGTCATGGTATGATGTATAGTAGGAGTCAACCATCATCGTATCATAGAGGCATAAGGCCTCATCAGTCAGAAGGCGAGTCACAAGGAACGTCAGGTGTGAAGGGAAGTCAAAGATAAGGAAGCGAAGCTGTCCATAGAGGCAGACATGTGAGGGGTCTGGGTACAAGGTGACGTCAAGGGGAAAGATGGCAAAGATAACAAAGATAAAGCTGTCCATGACGTACGAGGCGTGCAGGAATCGAGATGAGTCGCATGAAACAGGGGAAAGAGTCGCAAAGATGAGAATCCATGGATAGAGGGATGTATGGTGTCAACTTCAGGGAAAATGAGTAGAAGTCCCCTTTGCAGTATGTTGCAAGGCGAGAAATCGTAACAACATGGCCTGTGCAATCAATGTTGGTAAAGGTATGTAAATTGTTTGACTTAACACATACTGATACTAACATGGTACACAGCTATGTAGGCTTGCTTTTGCTCTCAAGAACTCCACAATGATCCTTCTCCCCCAATGGTTTGCGATGCTATCAGCCCATCACCTCCCCCAATGCATGATGCCACAGGATGTTTCAACTTGCTGAAACTCAACTCATGACATGCTTGAGTTCACTCTTGAGTATTGCTCAGCAATCAACACTATGACTGCAACCTGTGACCTTGATCTTCACAAATATGAACTATTGGCTACAGAATGGAAGATTGCAAGAGAACTATGTGATGTCTTAAAGGTAAGTGGTTGTTTCCTTGCTTTGTTTTACTTCTAACTTCATTTTGGCTAGATTTTTAAGGACACAACAATGTATTTTTCACAAGGAACACCAAACCTTGCAGTAGTGATCCCAGCTATGGATCACATTGACAAGGTTCTTGCAACAGCCTCCGATAGCCCCTATTAATTTGGGCCATCCATACATGCTGCACTTGCGATTGGCAAGAACACAATGAATTGCTACTACAACAAAACAGATCATTCTGAGGTGTATCATATTGCTATGGGTGAGTCATCATGTGATTATATTGAAGGTGTGGAAGCTGAAGTGAGTCTTAGTGCTTCACCCTCGCCACAAGCTGGACTACTTTAAGAAACATAAGTGGGAGGGTGCATGGATTCAAGCAGCACATAAGATCGTTCAAGATGAATTCAGGTGGTCCTATAAGTCAATTAGCAATGACGATGTGGAGCATAATGGTGACAAAGCTGTAAGTATGAGTTCTCTGTTTTTCTCTGGGCTAACGGTTCCACTTGCAGACTTATTCAAGCACTAAGAACATTTTTGACAAATTGCCTGACCTCATGCTCACATCCTTAGATCAACACAACAAGCTTGATCGATACCTTGTGACTGGGGTTGAAGATGTAAAGGATGCCCTCTCCTGGTGGTATGAGAGGCGTAGAAGCTTCCCATGCCTCTCACATATGGCACATGATTATCTATCAATCCCTGGTATGTAATCTCTGCTTTTTCTTCTTCCTTATGCTCATGCTTAGTTCTGTAGCTACTACTGTTGATGTCAAACAGGTCTTCAGTCAAGGCCGGCTTATCCTTCCCCATATCCATAACCACCTTTCGTTCCGGTCTACCCGTGCGCTGCTCTATGTTGGCACTTGGAGCACTCTTGGCATGATCAATGATAGTGACATCAAAGCATCCCTTGAAGATGAGGTCACTGGGAAGGAGGACAATCTCCCTGCAGACTGGGAGGACATTTGCAGGTAGATGTGTAAGTGGCATAACACATTGGCCTTTTTTTTATAACTTTTTTCAGCCATTTTGAAGTTCCCTGTCATATTACTGGTAGTCTGGTACTGTGGTACATCTGTTGACAACATGTTGCCCAACATATACTTATGTATACCCATACCTGTGATACAACCTGTTAACCCCCATCAACCCCTGACCTGCACCCACAAGACAATACCCAAAACCTGTACCCCTAGCACATAACCTGTCAACCCCCAAGACCCCCGGCCCATACCCATGTAAACCTGTACCCTTACTCAAGGGTATGGGTTTAGGTGGGTATGGGTATGGGTAGCTCTCATCAACCCAAGGGTTACCCGTGCTGATTACTAATTATATGACACTTTCCTTGTCTCCTATTGTAGTACAAGGTCTATTGTTCTTAGATGTATAAGTAGTCCACCTGTTACGTTCAGCCAAACGTCTGCCTAACTGAGGCGTGTGGTCCCTTGTATTTGATATAGAGGAAAGTCTTGCGTCAAGTCGACCTGCTGGAATACGACTGTCGGTACGTTGACGTCCTTCTTCAGACAGGAATTAGAGTCGATAGTGAAGTGAATAGAATCCCGCTTTAGGACTGTAATGGAGAGAAGCGCAGGCAATGGGAAAACACCAAGGAACTAGGCTGATTGTCCAAGAAGTCAAAGCTACCAAATACAAGTAAAGGTAGCGCAGTACTTATACTACTATGATCTAGTATTAGAACTCCTCTTGAATGTGAAACCGATATAAGGGAACCAATAAGGTATCAGCGATAAGGGTGAAACATAGAACAAGTCCATCGGAATCAGGAACTGATCCATGAGGCGATCATGAGACAACAATGAGGCGAAACACATGCCACAACCATCAGATAAGAAACCACAAGACCCGTCACCTGTCAGGGCCATCAAACACATGTCCGATCCTTCCATCGTCTTCCAGAACCTTCTAGGCTTCATCACGTGACTTGATCACGTGACTACTAGTCTTCCAACATAGGCGTTATCATCATCTTCATCCGATACCCAGTCGGCTATCATCCGCCGGACTTCTTCTTCTTCTCCTTCGTCTGGAGAGTCTTCGTCTATCCGTTCCCGCGTCATGTGACATAACTCTTGCTTAGTCATGCCCCATGGCCTTGTCTTCGTGGGTGTCGTAGGCAGGTTCGTAACACCACCATGTATATCCTGATACCACAGTTCTCACTCTGTGTTATCAGGTTAGTTGTCTACTACTCTAATATGAGTACAGTTCTCACTCTGTGTTATCAGACATTCCATCTAGCTCTCTCTTGCAAGATCTCTCTGTACTGCTGCTTCCCTGTGCTCTCATATTCTCATCATAGTCTATCTAGTCCACTGTGAGTATGAGTCCTATTTTACCTATGCTGTTTATCATATGTATATAAGGTAGCCAAGCTGTGCCCTTAGTTGGCAGCTTGATCTTCTTGAATCCACCATCATCTATGTTACAATATGGCTTGCCATGCCATGTGATCCCCTAGGGTGTGACCAAGTAGAGGAAGATGACCATATGATGTTGAAGACACACATGATGCCATGTGACCTTAAAGAGGCATATGATGATGACTGGCAGTTGCCAAAGCACATGATCAAGACATGTGACAGGTCTAGGCCAGGCTAGACCACGGACTATGCCTTATCTTGGTATGATAGGCATGATGACATTCATTGGAGGATAAGATAATGCCTATCTTGGACTTATAGAAGAGGCTGTGACTATTGTGCCTCATGTTTAGACATACAGTTCTTATCATGGACATAGGGCACCTAGGTGTTATGTCACGGTAGGGACATTCACCTGATGTGGGTAAAGGTCAACACTAGTCCACTGACAAAACACTAAGGTTGGTCACATGTGAGTTATGAGTACTAAGTCCGATAAGGACTTAAAGAGTTCCTGATGACGAGTAGATCACCTCACAAGTCAGATGACTTAGAGAAGATCTTTAAGCGGATCAGACAAAGGGGAGGGGTTCAAAGACTGCTATGTTTAATATACCGTAGGATACAAGAAGTCAAGTCTGAGGCATAAGGCCCCATCCATGTCTCTACTTATACTACTAGAGAACAATAGAGTCACTGCAACAATAGACGTCACTAGAACAATGAAGTCACTAGGACAATAGGTCACAGAGAACAATAAATAGTCCAAGTCATACCGAGTCACCTACTAGAACAATAGGCAGTCACGAGTCCTGTATTGTAAGTGAGTCACATGAGACAAAGCTGTGCCCTCACTATGAGTCATCCAAGACAAAAGAGAAGTAAAAATAGAAAATAAAATTGGGACGTAACAATAGGGCAAAAGGAAAGGTCATGTGATGGAAAATGAAAATAAAATCGTACGTTCATGACACTAGGTGATGTATTCCCTAGGATTGTTGTATTAGGGTTTGCTAGGTTTAAACCTGCCACCCTTAGGTATAAGTAGACTTTGGTATTTGTCCCTTAGATCTTAGCTTAAACATCTTGTACTCTTATTCACAACACAACTGCCTAGTGCTCATACCAGCCTAGTGCCTTTGCTCATCATCAATATTGTTATGCATTACAAGACAGTGTTCTGAAGCAGTGTCATGATCTGGACGCTTCAAACCACTACCTAGTATGTTACCTTTTGACTGTGCCATATATGACATGTTCCTTTGTTCTGTTTTCATCTCCATTATCTCTCCTTTCCCCTTGTGGATATCCTTTTGTTCCATATCCAGTTTGGTTGTTTGTTGTCTTCTGTTTTGGATAAAGAAAACCTTGATAACAACATTTACATGTGTCTGTCCTTGTGTATTCATCTTTGTGACTTAAGCACTATATATACTTGTACTTTACATGGTAAGAAGCCAGACTTGGCTTTATTTGCAATCTAGCAACCTTGCCTTTGAACTTTGGTGTGAACCATCTTCCTCTCATCTTGTGAACCACCTTTCTTGACTCTAATTGAGTCACCCCTCCTTTAAAGTCTTTGCAGTGTTGATAAGTGATCTGAGCACACTTAGCAGCTCAATGGACTTATGCAGATATGGACTGCTTTAGATAAGATTAGATATACAGGACTTATGTAGATTAGATAATTATGATCATTACAATCTCAGACTTGTTATCTATGACATCATATGTACAGAACAATCACAAGGACTTATTATTGTAGTACGCGTTAGGACTTTCCTTTTGTTATATCCTTATTGTCATATACTTTTGTTCTTTACTTTTCTTGTAAGGTAGGTGCCACTAGGAACCAACACAGGTTATATAAGCTGAAAGTTGTCTTTCAAAGTCTCATCATAAGTCATTCACAATTGTTAGGAAATACAATCTAAAAGCTGGGAACAATGGAGGGGATCTGTAGCTACAGCCCTCAGCTTTTAGTTTTCTGTGATTCCTTAATTTAGTGAAAATGTGACACTTTTTTTTCTCCTCAAGTGTGATTGTGTTATCTCCTCATTTCTGGCCAATCTGCACATTTTGTTGATTTATGACATTGGAGTTTTGGCACTGGGTAGATCACATGACTGTATTACTAATCACAAAGGAAACACATCCTCTGTCATGGAACTAAGGATTCAAAAACTGCGAAAACCCCCTTTATGGTTCAGAGAAATGCTGCTGCAAAGGCCTGGATTCAGAACCTTTAGAAATCTTATAATTTTCAAATAAAGAAGACCAGGACTGACCAGGAAGGTGAGCAAATTCCCACCACATTACAGCACTGGTGAGGTAACTTGGAGATAGATCGTCCATGTGATCAACATATCTCCCCCCCTGCTTCTTCTGTGGCTGAGATTCCTAGTGACACTGATTTCAGTGAATCAACTGATAGTGAAATTGTTGAGCTGTCTACACTGGATTGGTTCTGTGACACTTTCCAAAGGGCCCAACAACTTGCTGTACAGGCTGAACTCACACAACAACAGAACTCCACATGTCCAAAAATATACACTGGGAAGTCAAAAGGGACACTTATGCAGCGGCAACAAGAGCTTAGAAGGGCAAAGGCAAATGGCACTCAGTTTATCTCAGACTTCTTCCCATCAACCCGCAAGGCTCTGGCTCCAGTACAGACAATTCAACTTGAAGAAGAAGAAAACTCAGGCAGTGAGATTGAAGAACTCAAGGGACATCAAGCTGATACAGAGAGTGAAGAGGAATGTGGAAATGAGGTGGTGGCCACTAAATGTGTGCTAGGGGGGAATAGTGTTACTATGGAGTCAGGTGCGTAATAAATGTCACCATAAGTTCACCTGGCATTGATGAAGGACCTATTAAAGAGCTGACATCTCCTGAAGATGCACAGTGCATGGAGGATGAGGAAAGCTCATCAGCTGAAGACAATGACAAAGTGACAATACCTGGTCACATGCCTGAGATGCCTAAGACACCCAGCCAGATTGTTGAGTGAATGCTTAATGGCCTTTGGAATGGTTATGCTCCAGACATAGAGGAGCCTGCAACACCTTCAGACAGTGCTCTTAACCTTCTCACAGATGGTGATGGGCTGGCTCAGCTTGTGAGTGCCTCACTGTGATGGGTAAAGACAAAAAACTTGATGTTTGTCTCTGTGCATGCATCATCTCAGTGTCAAATGTCTTGAATTTGTTCTTAGATGAAAGGCTTAACTACACATGGAGAAAAGCATCTATGCTGGTGACACAAGCACAGGGGAAAGGTGTCAAGGTCTCAGCAGGGACCTTGGGTACGACTTGCACAAATAAGAACAGAGGTACGAGGGTTCTGTGTGTGACTATTGATATAGTTCAAAAGTCAAGACTTTGGTGGTGGGACCCTAATTAAAGGGGTTCCCCTAGTATGGTGATGAGAAGAAGAGAGGGGCACACAGGATAAGACAGTGAAGACGATGGTATTGCTGATGAAAAGACAAAGACAGAACTAAAGAACTACTATGTCTATGGAGGGTTTATATAGATAGTGGCGACCCACAGCTAACTCCTAAAACCCGACCCACTAGTAACTCCAGGGTCTGACCCACTACAAAGTCCTAGTAATCACATGTAAGCTGGACAATCACATGTAAGTAGGCAATCACATGTAAGTAGGGTGGTGTCAGTGATCAAGTACCAAGTCCGTATAGTAATAGTAAAGAGAAAAGGAAAATGTCTGTGGGATCATGACAAAAGGGGTCTATTGTGCTCAGAAATTGTGGGAGTGGATCTTGCACTATCTGAAGGACAGGACAATTCTGAGTCATCAATACTCCAAGGGTCGATGGTCTGTTATTGAAGATGAAGATGTTGCTAATGAAATCCAGATGGCACTTACTAAGAGGATCAAGAGCCATAAATATGTTACTGCAGCTGATCTCATTGAAGTGGTGAAGAGTGCACCGGTGCAGGCTAGCTTCACAAAGCTAGGTATCTTGAAGCAGTCAATCTCTATACACATAGCATGCCAATGGATGAAGAAACTGGGGTTTTGTTATGGGGGGCACTCAAACTATATTTATCTTGATGGCCATGAAAAGGATGAAGTGATGGAGTATCAGCACATGTTTGTTGAACACTAGAAGACTTATGAATCACATTTCTATCTTTGGGACAATGAGGGAAATGAACTCCCTCCACCCTATGGTTTCCCTTGTTATGATCCGGACGCTTCAGTCCTTTCACATGTATGTTGTCACTTACCTTTGTTTCAGTTCTGTTATCTTTTGTTACTCCATTGGAGTGTCCCCTTTGTTCTTCATGTGGTTTACCCCATATTGTCTTGTGCTTCGGATAAGAAAACCCCAGATAACAACATTTACATATGTCTGTCCTTGTGTGTTCGTCTTTGTGACTTGAGCACTATATATACTTGTACTTTACACTGTAAGAAGCCAGACTTGGCTTCGTTTGCAATCTAGCAACCTTGCCTTCGTACCCTCGGTGTGAACAGTTCTTCTCTCATCTTGTGAACCACCTCCCTCGACTCTAATCGAGTCAAACCCTCCTTCGAAGTCTTTGCAGTTGTACTATAACAATGCCACACCTGATTGACTTAGTTCGCCACCAAGATTAGGCGTAGAGAAGTGTCTTACACTTTGGACTAGGTGTCCTGTCACTAAGTCAGTTGTGCACATTGTGCATAACATCTATTAGACACTACTAGAGTCGTAGCATCACAGACAATAGACGTCTTTGCTCATCTATTAGTGTGTGTCTTCACAGACACTCTGAACCCTTGAATCACCCCTTGCACAACGCCCCTGCTAGGGTGTAACATAAGCCAAGTCTTCTACAACAACAAGAACCCTTTGACCTCACCAGACCACTCAAGAAGCCATTGCCCTTGAGGTGCAGACTGGACGACCCACCCTGACACAAGTAGGCGTCACAGAACACTAGGAACCAAACCACAGCATAGAACGACCACAACAGTGGCAAACATCGTGTCCCCAGAACAAAAAGAACCCCAATAACTCATAGAACAACCACCACCGTGGCGAGCATCAAACTACAGTTTGAAGAAGACAATAGTTGGACATCACTCACAGTTAGAACACAAGACGACCTCCCAGAACACGTCAAAAGAAGGGGAGAAACAGGAGGCGCATATTGGGACACCTTTCCTCAGAATCAACCACCTAGCTACAAGTGCTTAGTACGAGGCACACCAAGAGCAGTAGAGTTTATAAACGACGACTGGTATCTCCTCAACTACTCTAGAATTAAAGGAACATATCAAGCCAGAAGTGCAGACGTTGCACCCAGACAAAACCCTGCAGGACTAGGTTGGTGGAAATCAACAGATTTGCAAAATCCCCTTCCCCCACCACAACCACCACAAAGAATCGCCACACCAGAAGCATCTGGGAGCGGCACATACAGAGCACCACAAGAATCCTCAAGTGAGGAAGAAAAAGACACTGAATCAGACAAAGAAAGCGATCACAGTGAACAAGAACAACCACAAACACTTGCTGTGAACACAACCACTTCGTCATTTGGTCCCCCACCCACAGAACCCTTTCAGATCGGCTCAGCACTATCAGACACACCACAGACCACTACTTCTCGACTTCCACCACTACTAGACACACTCCCACCACCATCAGACACACTACCACCGCCCCCAGACACTACCCAAACACTTCCATCCCTCATGTCCACTTCAATTAACACCACAGGGTCAGGAACGACCCCACCAGAGAATCCGAATGGAGGAGGACTAAAAGGGGTTACACCCACCTCCTTCTCCGGTGATAGGAACCAAAGTGCACAGTTCAAAAGAGAGATGCTCCGCTTCATTAAACTAAATGAGGAACACCCCATGATCAAAGAATACTATTCGTGAATTCTATACTGTTTGACCCTGTTCAAGGGACCATCAGTGATGTTATGGGTTAACTCCATAGAAGATGCAATGGAAGCAGCGATAGCAGACACTACAAACACTGTGACCAAGAAAAGCAAGAAATTGTGGGACGACTTCCTTGCCACCTTTGACAAAGACTGGACGGACTCCTTGAACAAAG
>WTXK01001023.1:0-11847 GCA_025769895.1 Lactarius psammicola
GTCCGTTTCTTCGTAGGTCAGACTCAAGTACAGTCACTAACGTCATCGTCGTCTTCGTCTCGGAGTACCTCAATAGAAGGCAGCTCGTCTTCGTCCTCGTCCTCAACATCAACAATATCATCCTTTACGTTCGCACTGGGCTCAGGACTCGACCACACGACGATCACCTCCCGACTCTGCCTTTTCATCACCGACTTTTTCGCGGTCGCTTCAGCACGCCGTCCACTGCCACCAGCCACTCCGCCCTTTTCCACATCCCTGCGCCCAGGTAGCATCAGCGGCATCAATCGCTCTTCGACACAAGCACGAAGGCGCCTCGCCCTTTCCAAGCCAAGCTTACCAAAGGTTGCCAGTAGCCCCTCGGGTAACCTATACAGGTCGACCACCCCTGAGATGCCAGCCTCGCCCAACTCCCCCTCAAGATCCCCATACTGCAGGTCTGGGTCGGGGTCGTCGCGGTCCATCAGTTCCAGGAGAAGGCGGACTGTAAGGTCCATGACCTGTGGCGATGACACATCAAAGTGAGTGTCGTCACTTGTGCCCTCCGATTTTGATGGGGTACCATGACTAGACGACGGCTGCTGGTTGACTCGGTGAGTCGTCGAACTTAGTGTGTAAGGCACTTCTGTTCCAGGGTGTGGTGAGGCGAAGTTCACCGCGACGTGAACCTCGGGCGGTGTCTTGTGCGAGAGGCGTGACTTCTTCGTGGGCAAGCGGTCGAAATTCAAACTATGTGGTGGATTGTAGATCGTTGCCTGACCGAGCGACTACACTGAGGTGAGCATACAACCACGTCTCATAAATTGAAGTCTTACAATTTTTTTGGCCCACAGCGTCATCCCCTCATGTGTGAGGCGACGGTGGGTATTTTGTCCACTCCGAAGTGCTCCACAAGGCAATGTGCCCCGTTGCGTCTGGCACCACAACGCGGCCTCGAGCTTTTGAACGGGCAAGCAGGATTGATCACTGCTCACAGAACACGGGGATGTCGTCCTCCTGCCTTCGCTTCTCTTTCCCTTTTGATGCCTTCAACGGTGGCTTGGTCTTTATTTCCAGGATTAGTAAGTCGTCTTGTATGTATGCGAGCTATAAAACTTACTATATTTTTGACCTCCACACCCACAGCGCGCTGTGCGTGCTGTTTTCACCTTTGGCGCGCAGACGAGTCATGGCCGAATCCCATTCCCGCTCGTTGCTCAAGTGCGACATCTTACCAACATCCGCACTCAGCTTGTATGCCCACTGGGCAGGCAATGGTGCGTCGTCGTCTAATTTCCTCAGTGCTTCCTCTTCAAACTTCCTCCAGCTCATTGCCGTATGTCCTGTGAACGATCTCTTTGCGCTATTTGACACGACGCTTACTTCGAACTCCCAATCTTGGTGGATGTAGGTAAGTCGTACTTTGTGATCCATAGCCAGGTGACTCACCATTCGGTCCGCGTTGTACGTTTAGGTACTTCTTTTGTTGCACATTGGGCCTTTAGGAGGAACAACAGGGGTCGGGTGCGCTGGTCCTGCGCCGTTGCCTGTGTGTGGAGGTGTTGGAGGCGGTATGGGTGCAGGTGCATGATAATATGGTGCGTATCCCGGCCATGTTGGAAGCTGATTGTTATACCCATGCAGTTGCTGACGGAAATGGCAGCATCGAGTGCGGCGACGGATACAACATCCCGTGAATCCCCGGGTGAGGTGGCATAGGTGAAGGATAACCCGGCGGCGGTGTGGGCGGAGGAAACCCTTGATGATGTGGCATAGGCAGTGGAAGTGGGGGATATCCGTAGCTGCTGCAGGGTTGTGCAGCGGCAGTGGGCTCTCATGAGACTGTTGAGGCGGACTCATCACGCAGGGAATGTTTTCAATGGCAGTACTGGCCCGTATTATTCTGAATAAATGTGGGCCAATCATCGACTCATTCCCAATGTCGTCCGACATATTTTCAAGTTTGGAAGATGTCAAGACATGCCTACAACGACACATTGCTGTCTGCTCATTCACGCATAGATATCGTTGAGTCGAGTCGATAATCATGTCTTCGGATCACAAACAATTATCTTTTATTGATATTATCTTTTTTTACCAATATCTATTTTTACTATTTATTATTTTATTACTTTTTATTTTTACAAAAAAAAGATAAGCCTCGGCATATATGCCGGTGGCAGTTTCCGAAGCCCCGCCTACTCAACTTTTTTCGAGGAACCCGCCTATCGATATGAAAACCGCTGTAAATTAAAATTAGCCCCACAAAGCCGTGAAAGCGCGGCTTACGGTCATGTTGGGTCAAATCCCACTGTTTTCCATAACTCGGATGAAATCGGGTATGAAATCCTCAATACTTGTATGTAGCACTGTGCTGTAGTGCTGGTCTAAACCAAAAGCGGCCATTGCTGGGAAGCATACGTTACCACGGTACACGTGTATATCTAAGATACGCTTTACTCGCGAGATTCTATCTACTGAACACCTACGTTATAACTCAATCCGCTGCACACAATAACCATGAAAATGGTACAGGTAGTCAAGCAACATGCATGTGGCACACAGCTATTGTTTTCCTTGTTGTCTCCCGCTCTAAAAGTAAACAGAATACATGTAGCGCCTCAGCCTATCGTTTCCTCGCCAGCTGTAGCACAGGCTCGAACGCCTGAATGCCTGAAAGCTCGAAAGCTTTCACATTGAACCTCGGAGGGACCAGGAAAGAAGAGAGAGCCCTAACTCGGTGTTCGAGCTTATGTCTATGGTGGGCGTTCGAGCGGATAAGGCTCGTGTTCACTCTCTTTTATTGGACCGTCCGTGAAACCCGCGCCCGCGGTGCGGTGGTGACTCAGATACAAGCGAGCAACGGAAGTCACGACGCGTGCCAACAGACCCTGTGGTGGCCAACGTGGCCCCACCTCCGCATTTAAATCGAGGCCAACTTGAATGGGCGATCCCCATCATCATGGCGTTCTTCTCGCTGCAACGCAGTCTCACGGCGCTCGCAGCCATCCTGACCCCTTTCATTTGGCGAATCGTATACAACCTTTATTTCCACCCGCTCTCCCACTTCCCTGGACCCAAGCTTGCCGCTTGTTCCAGGTTATGGCTGGGGTATCGTGAAGTCGTCAGGGGTGAGTCCTTGAGCGACTTGCGTGTAGAACTTCATCGACAATATGGTACGCGCAAAATTATCCAAACTGTCATTCCCCTCGATATACTTTCGTCTATAGGAGAGATTGTTCGCCTGGCACCAAACGAGGTTCGTCCAAGTCAGCTGAATGCCCTGTTCCCCTTTATCACGCTCAAATCACCTTACTCACAGCTTCACTTTTCGAATCCCGCTGCCTATAACGACATATACAACCATAGGAACAAGTGGGACAAGGACCATTTACTCTACCGCGCCTTCGACATGGGCGAATCAACAGTCGGCTTCATACACTACTCTGACGCTAAACAGCGTAGAGACGTCCTCGCCCCTTTCTTCTCCAGGACGTCGATCCTCCAAATGCAAGATTTCATAAAGGAACGGGTAGGATTCTGCTCCACTAATGAAGTAATTGTTTCGTTTTCTTATCAATCCGTCAGGTGAACGTTCTTTGCAATGCCTTGGCTCATCAATTTGCGGCAGGTGAGAGAGCCCTTTTATTTGGACCGGCGTCGTGATTCAAACTTTTGGTTATTGCGATACAAAAGGAGAGTCTAGTGATCTTGTGCTAGGCTTTCACTGCTTTTCCGTCGATGTAATCATGGACATCTGCTACGGGAAAAATTGGGACGCGACGAAAGTTCCAGACTTTCAGTCTGACATCGTCCTCGCTTCCCAAGCGGTCTTGCCTATCATTACAGTGCGCAAGTATTCGGGCACTTTAGTGAAGGTAATGCGACACATTCCTACGTGGTTCGGTAAGAGATCTAGTTCCCCTGTGACAAGGGCGTTGTTTTTCCTCCGTGAGGTAAGTATTCGCCCTAACGCACGAGCGGCAACCGACACGTTCCTCCCCATAGACGTTGATGAACCAGATCGGTGAAATCCTACGTAACCCAGCCAGCCTTGAAAATATGTCCCACAAAACAATTTATCATTCGCTGTTGGATCCCGATGCCAATAAAGGAAGACCATTGCCCTCCGGGTTGAGCTTAAACCAGGAAGCAGCGGGAATACTCGCTGCGGGTTCAGACTCGACCTCAATCGCCGCGGCAACAATCTCGTATCATGTTTTACACAATCCTGAAGTACAGAAACGACTTGTAAACGAATTGCGTACAGCCTGGCCGGTTCTGGAAGAGGTACCGCGTTACGAAGTCTTTGAAAAGCTGCCGTACTTGGCAAGTCCTTACGACGACGGTCATTGACCCGAGTCCTGAGCGGCCTTTTGCAGACTGCGATTATCAAAGAGGGGCTTCGCATGTTTCCAGGAGGCGCAGCGCTGCCGCGTGTTGTCCCCTCGGAAGGAGCGACGATAGGTGGAACTTTCGTTCCTGGCGGAGTCAGTCCCTGGTTATGTGGCCCAGCTGATTTCGGTGCATGCTCACTGGATCGTAGACTGTCGTCAGCCAATGGTTCCTTTGTGTACTCCGTTCACCCGCGGTGTTCCCCGATCCGGATGCGTTCATCCCAAACCGCTGGCTAGGAGAAGACGCAAAGACATATGATGCCTCGCTGGTATCATTCTCGAAGGGTCCCCGTAGTTGTATAGGCATAAACTTGGCGTATTGCGAGCTGTATTTCGTCATCGCCAACATTTTCCGTCGCTTTGACGTGACTTTGGACGCGAAGAGGTTCGTTGTCATCACCGTGTCATTTCGCCGCTGAAGAAAGTCCGTAGGTCGGGAGATATGACTGTAGTGGAGCATTTCGTCCCGGTATTCAAGGGTCCGCATTTGCGCGCGTATTGTAAGCCTGTCTCGGATTAGTCTAGGTTCTCGCAACAGGGATTTGCATCTAGTTTTAGTGTACGATGGAACCAACCTCATGTAGCTTTCACTCCCAGTATACATACTGTAAACGCTGACGGTTCGTTTGTGATATCCGAAGGCGCGCCGCCCCAGCCTGAAGCCAGCGGTCCGCCTCTAGTACTACAAGAAACGGACGAATTCTGCGGCCGCAAATGACAGGCTTGCTGGTGGTATCATTTCGGATAGTGTTGGACCTGCGAACTGTGTTCGACGAGGTGCAGGGCCTGGGGTGCGGCCTTGTCATCGTGTGGAAACCGAATATGGGGTCTATGAAGCCGATAAATGTGACGTTGACGGGGCTGCGCACGCAGACCCAGTGGAGCAGATAGGTGCCCTTGTGTGAATTTACATCGTTGCTAGCGAGACTAAGTCGTACGTGCTGAGTCAGAACGTACTGACAAATATTGAGGGACCACAGGACACAGTGATATTAGGTGCCAGGCATGTCTCGCAGGTGCTGTCTTGGACAGTACTGTACTCTATGCCCTCACTGGCAGGCAATTGACCCGGCGCTGGCAGCGGAGTTTCAATGAGGGGCGTAGTGGTAACGATGCGTAATGTCCATGTTGTTGTACCTTAGATTACACAAGACACAGACCAATGATAGGTCATCGTCATTCATGGCTCTCTTCTCTCTGCCAGGCTGTATCACGGCGCTCGCCGCCATCCTGACCTTTTCCGTCTGGCGAATCGTATATAACCTATATTTCCACCCGCTCTCCAACTTTCCTGGGCCCAAGCTTGCTGCCTGTTCCAGGCTATGGCTGGCTTTTCGCGAGCTCAGAAAGGGTGAGTCCTTGAGCGACTTGCGGGCAGAACTTCATCGACAATATGGTGCGCAAGATTATCCAAGTTGTCACTTCCCTTGATTGAAATTCTTTTTTCTCCAGGAGAGATTGTTCGCCTGACTCCTAACGAAGTTCGTACAAGTCAAGTCAACTGAATGCCCTGTTTTCATCCTTATAACGCGCTTTTTCGCAGCTTCACTTTTCGAATCCCGCTGCCTATAACGACATATACAACAACAGGAACAAGTGGGACAAGGACCACTCGCTCTACCGCGCCTTCGACCTGGATATGTCAACAGTCGGCTTCATACACTACTCTGACGCTAAACAGCGTAGAGATGTCCTCTCTCCTTTCTTCTCCAGGACGTCGATCCTCCAATGCAAGATTTCATAAAAGAACGGGTAGGACGCAGTCCTACCGATGAAGTAACTGTTTGATTTTCTTATTAATGCATCAGGTGAATGTTCTTTGCGATGCCTTGGCTCATCAATTTGCCGCAGGTGAGAGCTCCTTGAATTTGGTCCGGTGTCGTGGTTCAAACTTTTGGTTTTTTGCAATACAAAAGGAAAGTCTAGCGATATCGTACTGGGCTTTCACTGCTTTGCCGTCGACGTAATTATGGACATCTGTTACGCGAAAAAACTGGGACGCGACGAAAGTTCCAGACTTTCAGGCTGACATTGTCCTCGCTTCCCAAGCGGGTCTTGCCTATTCTTACCATGCGCAAGTATTCGGGCACTTTAGTGAAGGTGATGCGACGCATTCCTCTGTGGTTTGGTAAGAGGTTTGGTTCCCCTGTGACCAGGGCATTGTTTTTACTCCGTGAGGTAAGCACTCGCCCTAACGCAGGAGTGACAATTTGATACGTTGCCCCATAGACGTTTATGGACCAGATTGACGAGATCCTACGTAATCCAGCCAGCCTTGAAAATACGTCCCACAAGATCATTTATCATTCGCTGTTGGATCCCGATGCCAATAAAGGAAGGGCATTACCCTCCAGGCTGAGCTTGAGGCACGAAGCGGCTGCTCTACTTGGCGCTGGTTCGGACTCGACCTCAGTCGCCGCGACGACAATCTCGTATCATGTTTTACACAACCCTGAGGTACAGCAACGACTTGTAAACGAATTGCGTACAGCGTGGCCGGTTCTGGAAGAGGTACCGCGTTACGAAGTCTTTGAAAAATTGCCCTATCTGGCAAGTCCCGACAACGACGGTTGGTCTAACATCAGTACTTAACGACCTTTTGCAGACCGCGGTCATCAAAGAGGGACTTCGCATATCTCCAGCAATCGCAGCGCTACCGCGTGTTGTTCCCCCGGAAGGAGCGACGATAGCTGGAGTCTTCATTCCTGGCGGAGTAAGTTCTTAGTTGTTCTGTGGCTCAACCGATTTCGGTGCATACTCACTGGATCGCAGGCTGTCGTTGCTCAGAGTTTTATTTATGTACACCGTTCACCCGCGGTGTACTCCAACCCGGAAGCGTTCATCCCAGACCGCTGGCTAGGAGAAGACGCAAAGACAAGTGAGGCCTCGCTGGCAGCATTCTCGAAAGGTCCCCGTAGCTGTATAGGCATAAACTTGGCGTATTGCGAGCTGTATCTCGTCATTGCAAGCGTTTTCCGTCGCTTTGACGTGACTTTGGATGCGAAAAGGTTCGAATTGCGCCTTGTTATTGCCATGTTACTTTGTCGCTGAAGAAAGTCCTATAGGTCAGGAGATATGACTATCGTGGAGCACTTCGTGCCGGTATTCAAGGGCCCACATTTGCGCGCGTATTGTAAGCCTGTCTCGGATTAGTCTAGGTTTTCGCAACAGGGACGCGCGTCTAGTTTTAGTGTACGACGGAACAAAACATATCTAGCTTTCACTCGGAATATACTGTGGAAAATAATGAAGGACGCTGAGATGGTTGGTTTGCGAACAATAAGCAATACAGCTCGTGTAAGGCACGTGCATGTGATGGATCTTATCTTTTTCCTTTCGTTTCAGGTTTCACGTCCACGGGTCTGATCCCGAGAAACCATGAAGATCCAGAACCAATGCCGACAATGGCTCACTTATTGTTGGCACTGTCCTGGACCCGACTTGTTCGGGTCATCACAGAAAGCCAAAACAAATTGGTTTTCAATGGGGCGCCTCTCCAGCTATTGTTTGATCGTCTGGAAATTGACCGGAAGTTTTGAGATTAGCCTGCACTCCTTATTGTATTCACCTGGACGAGCGTCGTGTGCAAAACAGACGCCGTGGGTAACCTGAGACCCACCTGGACAAGACAACTCTCGGCAACACATACACAGATCTCGAGCGGCCAACCAAACAGGGTCTAGAAGGGATTCCTTCACTCCAATGCCTGCCATCTTGTCCGAGCACGGGCTGGATCCCTAGTCTTCCGCTCGCATTGGTACCGACTGAGGAAGTGGCGACGGCGTCTCAGCTTGGGGATGCAACGTTGCAAAAGAGACTTTCGTCATGACGATGCGCTCCTATACATAACTTTGTTCGCCGATCGCCTGGTCCTTCTCGCCTCTGCGGAGATATTGGAATACACACCCCAGCAGTTGTGCACTAACACTTTATTTTCTTTTAACCTTTAGTACATCCAGTTCTCGCTGAAGCCAATTTTATCCCCCACCCAGCACCAATCGGTATATGCTGGAGATATCATCGTCTGGAAACCGTGTCAGACGATGATGTGCAACACTGAACGGTATTCGGACCTGATCATTCTGTCTGAAAAAGTGCCCCCTCTCCTGCACGTCGCAACAACTTAGGCGGCGCTCGCGCTCCCTTTAGAAGACTCCCACTGTTGTGGGGTCAGCGTTTTCTCCACCACCAGCATCAATAATGAGCCCCCAAAGGAGTGATGAAGATAAATATACCTGGGTGAATGCGTGGAGCTGGGCAATCTGGGTCTTGAGAGCTTCGTTTACTGGTATCAAAGCAGGAGTTAAAAAAGCGTGCCACGAAACATAACTACGACCATATAAATACCCATTTTGTGACGAGCGAGTGTCGTCTTTCCCTCAAAGTCCTGGTAGAAAAGATTTTACGCTTCAATAAACTCCCAGTGGTTTCACTGTTTCTATCCACCACCTTGCTGACGACGAGAACGGAAAAGTTTTCCCCACAACCGCTTGAGGTGTCCTCTACTTCTACGTGCGTAACCTGAATTGCAGCGCGTATGGCTTCTTTGAGTTCGTCGGGGGTGAATGGCATTGTCGTTAGTTGATCTGATAAGATGATCGTATACGTTGCACCACAGAGGCATCTGACACTGCCCACTGTCGCTCACGTGCGGACTCCCATGCGAGCGTCTGATACGTGTTCGTTTCGCTACACATCGCAGAACAGATGCGAAGGCCTCGATCATGGCTAGTTCTCATGATCCAGAATCTTACATCGACATCCTCCGCGACTACCCAGCAATCGATAACCACGCACACCCACTTCTGACCGCCGAGAACCGTAATCGCCTGGCCTTTGAGGGCCTCACATCCGAGGCAGAAGGTCCTGCTCTCGAAGATGCGGTGTGCACGCTACCGCACAGCACCGCAAGGAGAGACCTAGCTCGCCTGTACGGTCTTCCGCTTCACGCCTCATGGAGGAGATAAAGAGGCACCGCGCTGCGCGTTCCTACGACGATTTGTGCCGACTATGCTTCGACAAAGCGAAGATACAATGTATACTGATTGACGATGGACTTTCGGGCGTGAAAGATATGGCAGAAGAATACCAGTGGCATGATAGATACACGTCGAGTCCCACGCGGCGCATTGTACGTGTGGAAGTCGTCGCCGAGGTATGTCTGAGTATGCGATCCTCTGGCGTACCCTCACCGCCGGAAAATACATCTAGGACATTCTCACAGAGCTTTTTGAAGCGGGGAACCTCGACTTTGATCCAGGGATAGAGGGGCTTACCCGCTTCGCTGTGGTATTGCATACGCGTTTGAAGGCGAATGCGGATAACCCGAGCGTGGCTGGTTTCAAATCTGTTGTCTGTTATCGCACCGGGCTGGACGTCGATACAGCTTCGAACGTCCCGGAAGTGATCGAGGCCCTGCGTTAGCGCATATGGGCAGTTCCGCTTGCGAGCCAACGTTCCTGTACGGCTGAAACATAAACCCCTGAACGACTTCGTCGTGCGCATGACGCTGGAAGTAGCTGCAGAACACAATAAACCTGGTACTGTATTACTTTTTTATTTATTTAAATTATCTCTTGGCTCGCGTGACACGTCATTGCGCTAGTTTCTGACACCCCCCTTTATTATCCGTAGTGCAATTTCATACGGGTCTCGGTGATGCGGATATTACGCTAACGCCGCGCAAACCCCGCTCATCTCCAACCACTGATTGTAAAATACCCTCGAGCCAAATTCGTGCTGTTACACGCAAGCTACCCGTATACGCGCGAGGCGGGCTACCTGACCGCTGTGTATAAGAATGTGTATCTTGACATCGGCGAAGTGTTTCCAGCGGTGTCGAAGAGCGGTCAAGAAGCACTGATACGGCAAGCGCTTGGAGCTTGTGCCAACAAACAAGCTTATGTGGTCAAGTGAGTTATTCCCCACCGCCCTTAGTGGAATTGGCGTGTGGAACTACTCTATTCATAGGTGATGGACATTGGTGGCCAGAGACCTATTATCTGGGTAGCCATCAGGCACGCCAGGCACTTTCCTCGGTGAGTACAGTTTTGCTGGTCTTCGAGAGTACGAGTGTCGCATGAACAAGGTTACGCCAGGTCTTGCAGGAGGCTGTCAGAGCAGACGAACTTACTCGAGAAGAAGCTGCGAGGGTCGCAAAGGACGTCTTATTCCATACGGCGAATCGGGTTTACCTCCTTGGGTTGGAGGGGCGGCATACTTAGGTGGATTGACGCATCGTGTATGTTAGACTTGTCGTGCGCTTTGATACACGTCTGATTCGGCGGAGCTTGAAGCCGCCTGATCAAACGCTTGTGAACACACTCCAACTGCCCGGGAACGACAGAGGGTCTCACTTGTGGTACGCATGATTTCTGCGGATCTTAGTCACAATCGCCCCGTCATGCTTGATTTAGGCTTTCTTTTCCTAAAACGGCTAAGCCACCTGCCCGGTCTTGCTTGCGCTGCCATGAGGCCATTGTCCTGGCCCTGACCTTATTGTGCTAGTTGGATTGGTCCTACAGCGACGTCTCCAAGGCGCCGGTGGTCTATTGTTCCAATTGTCTTCGCAGCTCCAATGGTTCTTTATCGACCCTCAAAGCGGAACGTACCCAGATGAGCGCACATAGTGTAGTCTGACGCGCCAGGCTAATTTTCTCTATTGTCTTTGAACAATTGCGTCTCTGCCAGATGTGATGAGATGATGACTCTTCACTGTTTCCATACAGGTACTCTTCACACTACTTCGTTTTGTTATAAAAACCGGGTGGTGTGAGGCATTTTGGGATCATCAGCACCGCCTGAGCTTTCTAAACATCCCGAGTAAAAGCAGCTTGCACACCTCTCACACACCTACCTTTAACACATCAATGGATTCCTTCACTTCGTACTTCTCCATCTCGTCCATCTTCTCTGAGCCCAGGCCCGAGCCCGAGCCCTCGACCCCCATCGACTCGGATGGTAATGGCGGCAACGGCACAGGCTGCACCATTGCGTAGACGGTTTTTCTTTGTCATGACATGTTCCTCCGTCACGAGTAAGTCCATCCTTGGTGCTTCCAGAGTTGAACACGTTTCTGAATTTCCGTGGTGCCCCAGACCATCTATCCACCCCATCATATCGTACCATCAAGTATCAAGACTCATACTTTTTCATTCGCCCGGCTTCTTCGTCGTGGGTCCGGAGATTAATGGCCGATGCGATTATTTTCGACTTTCGACACTGTGTCTTATTTTTTTTCGGAGATTTTGCGCTGTTCGCGCATGTATTACCCGTATTCGATTCCCCATTCCTTTCGATAAAATGAAGGGACAATTTACTATAGCAACCACTGTTATATAGTCGTCGACAATATCATGTAGCACCATCGACATGATCAACGCATTAGTTCACTATTTCCGCGGGCGCGAGAATTGCTTTGATATTTTCCGGATACCGGCAATAGTGGGCAAAACATCGCACTTCATTACTG